>JACEGR010008859.1:0-32297 GCA_014170235.1 Listronotus bonariensis
TTACGTTGAGCTTCCAGCAATCCAGGTTCGTAGAAACTCCTCCGTTTTGTTTTTGGGAAACTTGCTAATAAACTGCCAATGAAACTATGCAGGCTTCTTCAGACAAATCTATTAAACAAGTGATACAATGACTGCAACTAACACTAGGACGTCTTACAATACACTGTATGTCTTAATAATATTGTTACTCCTATTTATACTATTTGGAACAGATAAAAGGTGAAATAAATTCTACTTCAACAAAAACTCATTTTGATAAATTACGGTATAAAACTATTTAGCGATTCACCCATTGATAAGTTGTTAACATAATGCAGCATGTAAAAATAATAAAAGATAAAGTTCGGAAAAAAGCTAGTTTGCATTTATGAGTAAATTATCATATTAATAGTCTTTGAGAGATAAACACTGAGAATTGTCTATATGCATATTCACCGGTTCTTATCTTCTCAGGTATTACCAGTGGCGGCGTTAGGCTCTACATAACTCCTCCCTCCTTAGGATAAGACCTGCGATTGGGTAGGCTGAGTAGGTCTTTCATCTGGATCATCCCTCTTTTGAAATAAATTGAAAATTGGATAAGGATAGCTTATTTTGTAGTAAAAGCGTATCCCAGTGCATGTAATTATACAGATAATGACACAAATACCAATGGTTATCCATAACCATGAATAATGATAGGTTTGGTCTTCTTCAGGAAGTATTAATTTAGTTTGGTCATTCATAACTGAAGTAATGTGTTTTATTTCCTCAAGGTCCATGGTCTTTAATTTTAAAGACGTAGCATGTTGCTTTAGAAGGGAAATGTCTAAAGATGGCAGCTGAACAATTCTTGCGGATAAAAGGGTTTCTTCATTAGAATAAAATGTTTCCATACCAATATTAATATGACATTTATCTGAGTATGAAAATAAGATAACTGCCTGGTTGTATCTTATTGTGTTTTTCAACTTGGCATACCTCTGTGACATACGCAGTGGTAGGAGTAGTGAACAATACATTTTGAGGCGTCACTTGATTGGCTGTTGGGCTGTCCATATGAACCAATAATGTGCTGCAATTGGCGGCTTCATTCTTCTTAACAATATTGACCACACAGTCTTCAATTTCTTCTAGGTGATTTTTGCAATAAAAGGTGTTTTCTATTTTTTCACATAACTCCTCTTCATACTGGAATTTCTCAGTTTTCTCATTAAGGATAAGGTATGGTTTGGGAGGTGATATAATTTGATTTTGGATTGGTATTGGATATATAAAATAGGATTTAAATTGTAATGGAGAGATTATTGGAAAATGTATTAAGAAAATTATTCTCTCTTTATTAGAAACTAACTGAACTCCTAAAAGTTTATAAAAACTATGCTGATTTTTAAAACTGATCAATTGGTTCTTTTGATATAATGATGACATTTTTTCTATTATTGATTTTAAATTATTTAATGGAAGAAGAGTTGGATGGATTTTGTTTAAATATGCAAAAGTAATTGCATTAATTATCTGATTTAAATTATTCTCTAGACTAATAAGAGAGTTAATTATTAAATTTAAAGCATTAATTATATTAATTTTTTCTTGGTATTTTTCAATTAGCTGCGTAATCGATATTATGTTTGATTTTATTTCAAAAAAGACTGTGATTAGTTTTTGTCATTAAATCTTTGGCAATAGACATTTGTTCGTTAATTTTTTCTGTAATAATTTTATCATTTTTGTTAAGATGATTTAACATAGAATTAATTCTTTCACCGTCTTCATGATCAAGTGTTCCGAATAACCATTTATTTATGGTACCACCAATATTAATGAGACCACGTCTTTTCCTAATATTAGGGTGAATAGCTTCTAATAAATGTTCTACTTGGTAAAGTAATGACCAAGCTTGTTTAGTCAACTCATTTGACATTGAACTATTATTTTTATCTTTTGTAATAAGAGTAACTTGTAACTTAAGACTATTTTTAAGTTCAAAAAATTCAGTAACATTAATATAACTTACAAATGTGTGTTTACTTGAAATTATTCTAGTATCTCCTAAAAGTATTGGTAGAATGGGATTATCTAATTTTTGAATGGATCCTACGATTAAATGATAATAAAAAGGAGTAATGAGAAACTAAGTATAATTTTCATTCTGAAACAAACAGAATTATATTAATATTTTTTACGTTTTTAATATTATGCTTAGAATATTTAGAAGTTGATGTTTTAATTTTATTTTGAGTTTGCGCAACTGGCTCGACCTTTGAATATTTCATTGCTAATTTATCACGCGTTTCTTGTTTGTGATAAACTGTATCTCCTGGTTTTAGAGATATTGGAGATTTTCTATTTTTATTAATATTTTCAAGTTTTTCGTCTTTTTTAGAATTAAATGTCTTATTTAGTTTTTCATATGTTTCTTTAATTTTTCTTTTATGATCAGAAACGTATTTCGACACAATATCTTGTTCTTGGATATCAAAGGATCTTTCGAATTAAAATGTCCTGAAATAATTTCAAAAGGGTAAAATTTGTAGCTGAATGAATTGAATTATTGTAATGTAATATCGCATATTTTATTAAAGTGCCTAATGGTTCTTTTTGCATTTTGTTGAATTTGCGTTCTTATTTGTTCTAAGAGCGTTGAATGAAATCTTTCAACATAACTATTAGAATTAGGGTTTTTAGGTGTTGTAAAATGAATTTGAATTTTATGTAATTTACAGAAATCTAAAAATGAATTATTATTAAATTCAATTCCATTATCACAAACAATGGTTTGCGGTATTCCATAATGTGAAATAAATATTAAAAATCCGTCCAATACGTTAACTGCATTAACACCCGGTATTGGATATGCTTGCGCAAATTTTGAAAATGTATCTACTATGGTCAAATATTTTTCTTTTGATATGGATAAGGTATCCATGTGAATTTTTCAAAGGGTTTTGAACCTAAAGGTATTTTTTGAAATTCAAATTGATTTGGTTGTCTTTCATATTTGGCTTTTTGACAAATATTACAATTATTTATAAAATTAGTAACATCTTTATCTAAATTAGGCCAATAATAATTTCGTTTTAAAGAATCGATAGTTGTTGTGATTCCTCTATGTCCAGTTTTGTATATATGATGATAAGTGATTTTATCTTGTTTTTCTTTATCTAAGGTAACGTCATTTAGTTTATTGGAGCAAATTATTAGTTTAGAATGTATTCTTAGTAATTTATTTTGTAAGTATGTAATAAAGAATCTTTCATGTTCTTTATCAGGGAAATATAAATGGTAGGTAAAATTATTATTTAAATTGGCAATAAATTCTTCTAAGTCTTCATCAATTTGACGTCTCCTAAAGTTTATAAAAAATCTTTGATTGTCAAAAATTTTTCTTTGATACAAAGGGGTACAGGAGAAGATTCAGTAATTTTAATAATCATTTGATTTTTATAATAATTTAATGGTTTTTCCGAATATGGTAAAGACAATAAAGGGGCTTCATTTGCTGAATGCACTGTGGAAACATGATTTTCATTTGTTTCTATGTACTTTTTATGACTTCATCTGAATCACCAATTTCATTACACAATGATTGAGTTTCGGTATTATCATTTGGATTTCTTGATAAAGCGTCAGCAACGACGTTTTCTTTTCCTTTTATGTAGTCAACTTCGTAGTCGAATTCAGAAAGTAGTAATTTCCATCTTACTAGTTTTGAGTTGGGTTCTTTAAGATTTTCTAACCATTTTAACGGTCTATGGTCAGTTTTGATTTTGAACTGTCTCCCAAACAAGTAGGGCCTAAAATATTTGACTGCCCATACTATAGCAAGCAATTCTTTTTCTGTTACGGAATAATTAATTTCGCTTGGATTTAAAGTACGACTAGCGTAACATACTGGTTTTCCTTCTTGGCTTAATACAGCACCAATTGCATATTTACTGGCGTCTGTTGTAAGAACAAATAATTTTGAGAAGTCTGGACGTATAAGGACTGGATCGTTACACAAAATAGCTTTACACGTTTCGAAAGCTTTGATAAATTCTTCGGTGTGTTCAACCTTCTTTCCTTTCTTTAGACAGAGGGTTAATGGTTTTGTTATTTTTGCTAGGTTGTTAATAAATTTTCTATAAAATCCAATCATACCGAGAAAACTTTTAATCTGCTTATGTGTCTTGGGTATTGGAAAATTTAATATAGCTTCAATTTTTCTAGGACTTGGTTCTACTCCTTCAGAAGTTATTAAGTGTCCTAAGAATTCGGTTTCCCGTTTTAAAAATTCACTTTTGTCCAATTGAACTTTAAGGTTGTGGTTTTCAAATGCCTTAAATATTTTTTCAGATTTTGAATGTGCTCGTCCAATGTGGTGGAAAATATAATTACGTCATCCATATACACTAGGCATATTTGGTTGATATATTCTTTCAGTACTTCATTAATCATCCTTTGAAAGGTCGCTGGGGCGTTTTTCAACCCAAACGGCATTCTTAAAAATTCAAAATGACCTTGGTCAGTTGAGAAGGCTGTTTTTCGATACTGTCTTTATGCATGGTTATTTGGTGAAATCCACTAGCCAAATCCAAAGTGGTGAAGTATTGGGCTCTTCCTAATTTGTCTAGTATTTCATCAATATTTGGAATAGGAAACCTATCCTGAATGGTTTTTTGATTTAATTTTCTAAAGTCGATTACAATTCTCCATTTTTGGACTCCGGACGCATCAGGTTTTTTGAAACAATCCATATAGGGCTGGACCAGGGGCTGGTACTATTCTGGATAACTCCTTCTTCAAGCATTTTGTTTATTTGTTCTTTAACTTCCCTTTTATGAACTTCTGGTAATCTATAAGATTTAGTGTAGACTGGTTCTTCGTCAGTTGTCCTAATAATGTGTTGTGTTTGAGTTGTCGTTGAAAGAGGTTGGTTGGGATATTGAAAAATAGTGTAAAATTCCTTGCATAATTTAAGTAATTTTAATTTTTCTTCAGAATTGAGGTGATCCAATCTTAGCAAGTTTTCTATTTCCTTTGAGTTAGGATAAAGATAATTATTTTGGAATTTTCCTTGAAAAGTGTCAAACCCATTTAAAGGAAATGCCTTTAAAGGTTTTGTTAAGTTGACATATGTTTCTTCCCTGCCAATATTATGTATTTCCACAATTCCTTGTCCATTATTTACATTTGTTACACATTCAGGTATATGACAATGGTCATTTATTTTTATCTCGGGTAAGTAGTATTCACCGTCAGCTGGAACATTAATGGGTATAGGTGTCCTTAAGAATTTCATTATCACCTAAAGATATATTATGACAATCATAATCGGTGGGTGAACATTGATACACAGGTATTTTATCACTACCTTTTGTAAGACATTCACCTTGTATGTCCCAATTAAATCCCATATTTTGTAAGTCGCGAAAACTAATAAGTCCATCAAAAAATCTATGAAAGTCAAATAATGTAAAAATAATTTTTTCATTTGAGTTAAATTCTTTAAATGCAGGTATATGCGCTTCATATTTAGTATTTTGTTGCCCACAAGATGTTTTAATAATATTGGGTTTTATAACAATATGTTCCGAAAAATATTTCTCAGCTAAAAATAGGATTAATTAAAGAAATATGACTTCCTGAATCTAAAAGTAATTTAAGTGGTTTGCCAAATCCTAAAATTTTAATGTATGGTAGTTTTCTATTATCAGTGCTATTTAATTCTAAGTTTGATTCGTATTGAAGGCTATTGTTTGAAAATTTTGATTATTTTGTTCATCTTGTACATTTGATTCATTTTGTTGTAATATTTCTTGATCTGGAAAAATTTGATTATCAGGGTAGGGCTCATATTCTGGTTCTTCAAGATATTGAAATTTATTCATTAAAGTCTGAGAAGAACATTCTCCTAACTCTTCGTTATTATAATTAGTATCAGGGGGTACTCATAAGAGGGTTGCTGATTATCCATATTATGTAATTCTTCAGCAATAAAAGTGGGTCTAGATTGAGCTTGAAAATAATTTGGTTGCCTATGAAAATAATTTGGTTGTCTATGAAAAGATGTATTTGGTTTTTGAGTAGTTTGTTTTGTTACTACCGACATAGGGGTTGGTTTTGGTTGTATGGTTTCTTTGGGTTTCCATACATTAGTGGGTTTACCAAAAACTTGTTGATTAGTAAAATATTTTTGTGGGGGTATATATCTTGGATTTACATTAATAGGCTGACTAGGAAAATTTCTTGTTGGTTGATTTGAAAAATTTCTTGTTGGAAAAGTATTTTGTTGCGGAAATGAATTTTGAACCAAGGGAATTTGAAAATTTGGTTTAGGTAAATTATTTGATAAGTAATTAGATTGAGTGTTAAAATTTAAAGTGGTTTTCTTTCCCTCGTTAACCATTGAAAGAAAATTTTCTTCTTCTAATAAATATTGCATAGCCCTTTCAAGATTTTCGGGTTGCTTTAACCTAATTGCTAATTGTATTTGTGAAGGTAAATATTTTTCAAAAGTTATCAAAATTAATTTTTCTATATTATTTATTTGTGCAAGTTTTTCTAATTGTGTTAATACAATATCATTGTTTATAGAAGAAAATAATAAACTTCTAAGGTATTGACATCTTATTCCAAAACTATAAGAACTTTCTTTTGCCTGCGGCTTCATGTTGTGAAGTTCTTGTAATAAACATGAAAATGATCTTTGATCAGAAAAAGAAATTTTAAGTAATTCTTTTACTTGTTGCCAATTAGTTAACTCAACACGGCTTGAAATAATAGTCATTGCTTTACCTTTTAATTTACTAATTATTGCTCGAAAAATTAATTGAGTAAGAGTAATGTTATTAATATATTTATTGGTTACTTCATCACAAGCTGCAATAAAATTATTTAATTCGCATGGTTCACCATTAAAATTTGGAATAATATCAAGAAAAAGACGTACTTCTGAATAGTTTACTTCTGCATTAGCATGTGCCATATTGTTTAAGTTTTGATTAGGTTCGTTAGATATATCAATTCTAGCCAAATCTCTTAACAAAGTTTCAATATCAGACTCTATATCAGAATCAGAACTACTTGAATCAGATTTTTGAATATTTTTAACTCTTTTCCTGTATTCACGGTTTTTACGAGCTATTTCTTTATATTTTTAAACATAAGATCTAAGAGAGAATAACTTGTTCATTACAGAAAGGAAAAAATTAAAAAAAAGGAATTTTTGAAAGGAATGAGAAAATTAATCAAAAATGGTCTTACTTGTTGCTTGGAGTTGTGTCACAAGTTGTTTCAGCACTTTCTGTTGCTTGGAGTTGTGTCACAAGTTGTTTCAGCACTTTCTGCAACAGGAGGCACAATGGAAACTTGATAGTTGATGGATAATGTGCTGCACTTGTTGTGGAACTATTTTCACTACACTACTAGTCACTTTTTTCTTTTTTTCGAATTTTCGATTTTTCGAAATTTTTGTTTGATTTTTGTTTTTTGAAGCTAGTCTACGGATATACGTTCGACGTAAACTGCTTGTTACCTCAAATTTGGATATACAGTCCAAAAATAAGGCCCGCGAACGAAAAGGAATATACAGTTCTCTTTTCGAACACTGTCTGTGAATAAAAGTCCCGTCAAAGATTTGAAAATCACCAGTCAGTTAACGCGCTATCCCAAGGGGCACTACACTTAACTGTTTGTACAGGATTTTTGATCACTACCGACTGCACCAATTACGTTGAGCTTCCAGCAATCCAGGTTCGTAGAAACTCCTCCGTTTTGTTTTTTGGGAAACTTGTTAATAAACTGCCAATGAAACTATACAGGCTTCTTCAGACAAATCTATTAAACAAGTGATACAATGACTGCAACTAACACTAGGACGTCTTACAATACACTGTATGTCTTAATAATATTGTTACTCCTATTTATACTATTTGGAACAGATAAAAGGTGAAATAAATTCTACTTCAACAAAAACTCATTTTGATAAATTACGGTATAAAACTATTTAGCGATTCACCCATTGATAAGTTGTTAACATAATGCAGCATGTAAAAATAATAAAAGATAAAGTTCGGAAAAAAGCTAGTTTGCATTTATGAGTAAATTATCATATTAATAGTCTTTGAGAGATAAACACTGAGAATTGTCTATATGCATATTCACCGGTTCTTATCTTCTCAGGTATTACCAGTGGCGGCGTTAGGCTCTACATAACTCATTACAGTATCCGATGCTGAACGACTAGAACTTTTACAGATTGTTGGAAGTGGAACTGAATTGGATATCGGTTTTAGAAGTTGGGAACTCACAGAACATCCTTCAATACCGATTGGAAAAACACCTTACATGGACCATTAAAACTTCTGTGCAGGTGGAAAGACCAAGATGGATAATTTTAGGTTTTCAAACAGATCGAAAGGATAACTACAAGAAAAATTGTAGCTTATTTGATCATTGTGATGTATCAAATGCAAAGCTTTATTTAAATTCTGAATTTTATCCATACGATAATTTAAATTTGAAATTTCGAGAGGTATAATAGCTACTCTCTATGAAATGTACTCAGAATTTCAAGAAAGCTACTACGAAAAAGAAAACGAACCACTTTTAACTCCTAAAAATTTAAAAACAATGCATCCTTAATTGTAATTGATTGTTCAAGACAAAATGAAATCCTTAATTCTGGCATTATTGATGTAAGGTTAGAGATTGAAACAAAAGAAAACTTTTCTGCAAACACAAATGCTTACTGTTTAATTATTCATGACAAACTTGTAAAATATTCACCATTAACAGGGTCTGTGAGAAGAGTTTAAATAACCGTAATAATACATTATTCTAAGAATTATTTAGCAATATGGCAACAATGTATTTTTTAATTTAAAAATAATTATTTAGAAATATGGCAACCATGTATGTATTTTTTATTTTATAATAAATGCTTTACTACAAACACTGTTTTTTATTTAGTTACCACTGTTTTTACCGTTTATTATCTAACCGCGGCTATCTTTGTTATTGTTGACGTATGCTTTGACCTTGAAATTACAAGGGGTACGTTCAGAAACCATCTATTAGGGTAAACTGCTCTCTGATTGGTTAAAAATAATGGCTTAAGAAAAATACGGCTCTCTGATTGGTTGAAAATAACGGCTTAAGAAAAATACGGCTCTCTGATTGGTTGTAGTAGGCGTATGTTCAGAAAATATTATTTGGGTAAAATGCAAGGAGTACATTAATACTTCCATAAATAATTGCTGTAGCTTGTAGTGTATTACTATCTAAACTTGTATATAAAATTGCTAAGAGTCAATGTACAATGTGGTTTAAATAAAAATAATATATACAATGTGTTTTATTATTTACCCTTCCCCCGCGCCTCTGCGCCCCCGTCTCCCGCGCCTCACCCCGGTGTTGCCGGGTTTACCAATCGATCTAGGGCCCGTACGAAATGACGTCACGTATAATATTGACATGTGGCATTTGACAAGTGACATTTACTATTTGGCAGGTGACATTTGACATTTGACAGGTGACAGGCCGTGGTCACGCCCTTGATTCCTTAACGCATGCGCTGTACCCTAAATATGGAGTTGCGCAAGATTCCTAAATAATTGCTCTGACGTCAGAGATCTTGAGATAATAAGCTCCCCGGGGGTGGAGGCCCGTCAATCCCTCATCTCTCCCTATCTTAAAATTACCACCGGAAGGGTGGCAAGAATAATAGTGGATCGATCACCGGAGATGAGCATTGTGGAGCGCGGCCATAGCTTGGATGGGTAACGCCGGCGGGCGGCGCTGCACGGTGTTTTTATTCGGAGGTCAGCGGACGGACCGAGCGGCAACCATCCAAGCTATGGAATAAATATGGCGTGTGAATGGGAAGGATGACTGTGGACGAAAATGAAAAGGGCCGAAAGGGGCAAAGAGGTGATTGCAGATTAAATAAACACATAAAACAATGCGCCTGGCAGAAAAAAAAAAAAATTATGCAGGTTCTGCCAGGAAAAAAGACGAAAGCACACAATACTTATGGTGCTATTGTGAGAAGCTTATTGGAGTTTGGTTAACAGACCGGCTTGGATAGCGTACTCTGCATATAGATGGCGGATACACAATAAACCTGAGCAGGTTGCACTGATAGGTAAATATCCACCTTAGCTTGTTCCTACAGCAGTTAGAAACCGTTTGCAAACTGTCGGAGCATGCGCACGAGACAAAATTCAACGGATTTTATCTCCTACGCATGAGCCTGACGGTTTGCAAACTGTTCTGACTGATGTAGGACAAACCTCTTACCGACACTCAATAAAAACAACGTAAATTATTTATAATTTTAAAAACACACTGCGTATATTCAGAGTGTTAAAGTGGCAAAAAATTAAATATAAATGTCCTTTTCCTAATTTTCTTCCAATTTAGTAATGATATTTATGGCATTAAGGAGTAATCATCACTGACTAAATTACATTTAAGTCCGGTGACGTCATCAGCGGCAACTGAAGGAATATTTCTAACAAAAAAACGTTAGGCCACTGAGTTTTTGAAAAGTCCTGTATTTGAAACATTTAAAAAAATTACCTATGTTGAAATAAACATTCCTTTATATTTCCTGATGTATAATCTGCCCTTAAATGTGTTTAACAATATTTGGAAACACCCTGCATACAAACCATGGAATTAAAAATACCATCATGATTTTTGTAATTTTTTATTTGAAGTAAAAATAAACAACACAAAATATACAAACATACATAATATTTAGTGCCTATGTTATAAACATAATATGCAGTTGTCACAACATTCAAGTTATAATATTTTTGAATCCAATATTTATTGAACAGGCGCAATATTACAGAATATTATTAAGTTCCATATTTAAATCTTTTTTTTCCTAGTTATTTCTAGACAATTATGAGCAAAAAAATCCTGATACATCTTTATTATTCAGATTTTTATTAGAGCAAAAATCTGAAAAACCCTCCTTTAAACCTTGGATTACAAAATATTTTTTGAGTTGCTGGGTCGTGTCGATTGTGTTATGGTAAAGTTTATGTTTGAAAACTTACTATGCTTTCTGATACTAAAGTGTGGTATTTGAAGTTGTCTTTCCAAAATTTTAAAAATATTTAATTTATTTAATTTGGACTGCTTGACAGATTTTACCAAAAAATGTATATTCCAATAAAAAATAAAAGTTATATCCAGCAAAAAAGCGGAAAATCTGACAACGGTAACAATATCACTGTTTAATTCTATATGTCCAAAGTGGATGTAGCTATAAAGGTGTAAATTTATTTAAGGGTTGCGACACTTTTTGCAGAATACTACATTAAATTTAAAGTACGAAGCTTCAAATCATGATAAAAATATGTAAGGTACAATAAAAAGAAATTTGTCAATACGAAGATATGGAGAAACGCATTGTGGATTGAGAGGGAACGGTACTGTATATCATAACTTTTATTTTGTAACAAAATATATTTTAAATGTATGCAAGTATATCCAATTAAAAAAATAACATAAAACTTTTATTTACCAACTCTAACAAATATCTGTAATATCGCTTCCTGTAACACGAAATTCTTCTAGTAGGTACTCTACTTACCAGGACAGGTACATTCATTTATTTATCTATTGTTAGATTCTTCTTACCAATGGTAAACAAACTTAGATTGTATAAGAAACTATTTATATTTATTTTGATCATTTTTGGGTTATAAACTTACTTAAAGGAATAGTCAGATATGTCTTTTATATATTTGTTTTTATAAAACTTTAATATTAAAATATTTTAGTTAAAAAAAGTATGGAAAGAAGATTACTGTTTTCCATTACAGTATAACATTTATTAAAATATGGGTAAAAAGGTTTGTTTCTCGTTATCCTTAATTTTTTTCAGTACTTATGTTATAAATAAAAAGGAAATCCATGCCTTAAATATATCTAGACGAAGTTTCACTAGGAAGACAAAATTACAGTTAATAGAAATAATAGAAAATGGAAATAAATCCTTACATAGTATAATAATACATAAAAATTATCCTTCTGCAATTGTTGAACGTAATATTTTAGATATTTAGTTTCTTTTACAACCTATTTTAAAAATTTTAATAAAATTCGGATTATTTCTAGTCACAATAATTACAGCCAGTCAACAGGTTTACAGTTAATTATATCCATACATTTGTTTTCTTAACGTAAAACAGCTACAGTATAGTCTCTTAAAATAAAAGATCCCGCG
Organism: Listronotus bonariensis; assembly: GCA_014170235.1. Taxonomy (NCBI): domain Eukaryota; kingdom Metazoa; phylum Arthropoda; class Insecta; order Coleoptera; family Curculionidae; genus Listronotus; species Listronotus bonariensis. The sequence goes on from JACEGR010008859.1 coordinate 12,209, forward strand.
GAAATCAAATGGGAAATGGGTTTCAGTCAAACTTTTTAAAACCACTTGATTTAGATAGTTCTTGGAAAGTAGACTAAAAGTGTCAATGGTTATTAGGTTCTAAAACTCACGCACAAGTGTTATAACTTATTTTTTCCAATTTAATATTTAAACACCTGCAGCTGCCCTGGAGTAATCTTTCTTTCTCTATTTAAGTTAAAAAAAAGCAAAATAAAAATTTTCCAGTATAATAAAAGCATTAATTGACATACTTTTTTATTGTCATAACTTCAAAAAAGACTGCCGGTTTAACTTTTACCTTTCTTATTTAAAATACAAGATCCAACTTTTTTTATATATTTGTATTCTCTATAAAATTCTCTTTTCAATTATATTATACAGGGTCTTTCTTTCTAAAATGGCGGCCAGAGAATACTTTTAAAAAAATAAGTACCTCTATTTTATCTGCTTTATTTTTTTTGGTAAGTAAGCTGTAAAAACAAGCAATTTTAATTTTACAGGAAATAATATAATCCATTTTTTAAAATTAATTACTTACATTTCGTAATTTTAGGTTTTATTGTAATTGATAAAAAATTCAAAATTTTTTAAACGTTTTAAATAAACCACCCCTATTTCATTTTATATTTTAATTCTTCTCTAAAATCTCTTTCTAATGACATAATTACAACATACTATTTATTTTTAAATGGTGGCCATAGATCATTTATTCACGATATATAAATGATCTAAGGCCGCTCATCTTGAAAATAAACAATATGTTGTAAATATATTGTCAGACAGAGATTTTACTGTAGGAATTAAATATATAATAAAATAGGGCTGTTACCATTTAAAATGTCAAGAAAATCTTAAATTTTTCTCATCAATTACATTAAAAACTGAAATTACGGAATGTAGGTAAGTAAATTATTAAGGAAAATGGAATATGTCACTATTACTACCTGTGAAAGTAAAATAGGTCATACCTTTGTTTTCATAGCCTACTTACAAAAAAAGCAGAAATAATAACCTTACTTGATTTTTTTAAAGTATTTTCTGACCGCCGTTTTAAAAAGAAACACCCTGTATGATATATCAGTGAAAAGAGAATTTTGTAGAGAATGCAAATATAAAAAAATAGGCACTTGTATTTAAAATAAGAAAATTGCTGGTATTTCCGGTTAAACCGGAAGTGATCTTGAGGTTATGACAATAAAAACAAGTGTGTTAAATTATGCTTTTATTATATTGTAAAGTTTTTATCAGTTTTTTTTTAAATATAAAAAAGAAAGATAATTATTGCATTAAGGCAAAAGCAGGTATTTAAATATCCCATTGAGGACCTTCAATGACTAACTCTTGTCCGTGAGTTCTTAGAACCTAATGACCATTGACACTTTTGATCTACTGTCCAAGAACTATCTAAATAAAGTGGTTTTAAAAAGTTTGACTGAAACCATTTTCCATTTGATCTTCGCGGGGTCCCTTACAGGAATAAAACAAAACAAGGTAGGAATAATAGTTACGTACCTCTCAACGCTTTAAAAAGTAAGTATTAAATACAAAGACTATCAGATCATTGCATTTTTTTATCTTCGGACAATCCACGAAGGCTGAAAACCTAAATACTAACGTAGGTACCGTAAGTGCTTTAGGCGAGGTAAGGAAAAGGAGTATAATATTAATAGAGCGGCTTTCCATTCGTTAATTTGCAAGAAGAAATTGCGTTAAGTAAAGAAACTTGTTGAAAAATGTGATTTTTTTCTATATTGTATGAGTTTACGAATAATTGCCAAAGTTTTGGCGACAAATCCATCAAGGTTTTTGGGATATGAAAAAAAAACTAAATAATAAACAGTGGTTTAAATTTTCAATTTTAAAAATCTGTAATATTATTTTAAAAACTTATATATAAAATTCTAAGAAATAGTTTTTAAAATACTGATATGATTTTTTAAATTAATTCAGATTGTATATTTTTTTGATTTTAAGAAATGTATTTTTGGGCGGATCTGCAACTTCAATAGGCGTACACCAGTACGTATCCTAGAACAAGGACCCGTCTGACAAAAGCCAAATACATTTTTTTTGATATTACCATGTTATAACATTGTTTATATAGTCTGAATTTGCGACAGTATTTTCTTTATTTAGAAATAACTGACCAAAACATAACATGCCTGTTTGATAGATCTAATAATTCAAATAACCTTTTAAAATCGTTTTATGAAATAACATAGGAACCTTTTTGACAAGTAGATAAACTTTGATTTAAAAGGTAAAGGGTTTTCCATTTTCAACGCTCGATGTTTGACAACAGTGCATGACCAAGGCAAGAATGATACAGCCGTTAAATTTTGGGCAGTCAGTAGTGACATTTTACTATGAAACGCTACACGATTGAACAACGCGTAGAAATTAAAATCAGTGTTCGGGTCGCCAAACGTTCCGTGCACTGCGTTTAATTTATGGTATTCCCACCTAGGTTCTGCGATGTAACTCCGTTGGAATTCTTCTTGTGGGGCGTTATTAAATCTCGAGTATATGCGGACAAACCACAAGAAAAAGAGCAGCGGTCATTTGGCTGATATAATTTTTAAAAAACTGTCATCAATTATGCTTTAAAAATAAAAATACAGCCTTTGAAATTATAATTTTCATAATTTGTTTTTTTTGTCATTTAAAGATAGACCGCTAAAAATGGAAAACCCTTTAAATTATCGTTAGGTAACCTGAGAACCAACTAAAATATCCATGCATACATTATATGCATTTTATAGCTACTGTAAAAGAAATAAATAGGCTTGTGCCGTACATGATCTTCGTTCAATAAATAATATAAAATATACCGTTAGAAAAAAATCATACTGTGTTGAAAATTTCGACACTCACTAGGCAGCGACCTGCGACCTCCATTTAATGGGAATGGATACCATTTTTAAGGGTCTGTTTTTTTACACATGTAGAGGTACATTTGATATTAAATAAATATAAGTAGTTGTGGCTTTAAAAGATAGCTTAAAATAACACAAAAATATTATTTGTTTCAATAGTAATAATTTAACCGAGACACCCCTTCACTGAAAACATGTTGTGTATTAGCAACTAAAAGTGCGTTATTTTTAGACGCAGTTGGACGTGACAAAATTACAACTGAATTTTACAAAAGTTAAAAAAATATATTTGTAAATTTACATAACTTATATATAATAATTATAATAATACACTAAACATGAACTACAGATTTTTTTTTTAACTTTTAAAAATATTACGTGCTTACCTTGATGGGCTTTTTTTTAAAGTCCTATTATTTGTGAACACCTCTGACAAAGCATACGACTAAGATATTCTCTGAAACTTCTTACAGGCAGTGTAATATCCCATAAAAGTTATGTAAATTTACAAACTCTTTTTAAAGTTTGCCTGATTTACAACATCATTGTCGAAATTTTCTTTAATATCATTTTACCATTTAATTACCGAGAAATCACATAAAAATTTGGTCTCAGAATACCTTTATCTCGATAATAATACCTTCTGCAAGGTATCGCTTCTTATAACTATTAATACAACATTTATAACTTTTAAGGATCATATAGTAACATTAAACATTTAATATACACTCTTATAGAAATATATGTTTATTTTATACTTAATAAGCGTTTTAATTGTATAATCCATTTCAAAATATTTTTTTTGTAATGGGTCTTTATGGAAATCTTATATGTTACCCCTGTATGTGTGTATAAAGTCAGTAATAATAATAATAATATTAATAATAATAAATTGTGCCATTATTAATTTAGCTAAAGTTTGCTTTGGTTTTAAATATAGCCAACAAACTTTAAATTACAGTACCTAATTAAATAAGGAACGCTAGTTACGATGAAATATTTAGTCCGTTTTTAGAAAAACTAAAAACTAATACATTGTCTATCTTTGTTGTTGTCACACTCCACTAACAAGACATATTGTATAAAATAAATAATAACTAATTAATATTTACGTAACTACACCATGGTTAGTGGAGGTTTGTAAGGTAGAGCGACACTAAACTAGGGTGCAAGTGACGCACTACTAAAGAAGTACAGGGTGGGCAAAATTGGGCGTTTTTAAGGGCTATCTCAGTTATTACTACACTAATTAAAAAACTGATATAGGTGTTATGGAGAAACTTAAAATGGCGTAGTCAGAATTCTAATAAAATTATTTATCTAAGAGATACGAGGGAAATTAAAAAATTGTCGTTTTTGATTTTACCCTATATATTATTTAATATAAGAATTAGCAAAAAAATATAAAAACAATTTTTGTAGAACTTTTTACGTAGAATCTACAGAAATTATTATATTTTTTATAAAGGGTTGCGTTAAAAGTTACGATGCGAACTTGATGTGTGTTTTCTTATGGAACACTCTGTATATTTTGTTACTAATTAATAGTTCTTGTTACTTCAATAGCAAACATATATAACATAGTATCAATAACTGCTATAATTTTTTAAATATTTGAATTTTAATATTTGTTTTTGAGCTTACTCTACAATACTTTTAAAGTATAAACACAATTAACAAACATTAATACCTATATACCTACATATGTCTACGCTCATCCCTAAAATTTTTCATTTTTAAGAAAAATATAATTATATAGGATTAAATCTCGTTTAAGCCTGTTATTTTTCAAAAATATGAATTTATTACTAAATTTAAAATAATATGTTAAAAAAATGATATAAATACAAAACAATATTACCTCTTTTAAAAAGTATGCTACAGGGTGGGGGCTTTAAAACAAAAACAAATAATTATATTACACCTGATAACCTAATGGTATCATCCTCAAATACCCAAATTTAAAAAGTTAAAAGACAATTTAAAACAATTTGGCTCTTTTAAAAACCACATATTTTTTTACTGTGTTTATACTCTTAAAAATATATTAGGGTTAGTATAAATCATAAAAATATCTTAATTAATATTTTTAATCATTAATTTAAAATGTTATTATAAAGAAGGTGTTTATACGGGGTACGCTTAAAAACAAATATTAAAATTCAAATATTTAGAAAACCATAAGAGATATTGATATTATGTTATATATATATTTGTTATTGGAGTGACAAGGACTATTAACTAGTGAAAAAATATACAGGGTGTTCTATAAGATCGGCATAGTAACTTTTTAACGCAACCCTGTATTAAAAATAAAATTTCTGTAGATTCTACGTAAAAAGTTCTACAAAAATTGTCCTTATGGTTTTTTTCTATTTCTTATATTAAAGGATATATAGGGTAAAATTAAAAACGACCACTTTTCAATTTTCCCTCGTATCTCTTGGATAAATAATTTTATTAAAATTCTGACTACGATATTTTTAGTTTCTCCTAAATCGAGCCCATAACACCTATATCAGTTTTTTAATAACTCTAGTAATAACTGAGATAACCCAATAAAAACGCCCAGTTTTGCCCACCCTGTACGTAATTTAATCACAAAGAGGCAGTCAAAGGCGCAAGTGTCATTCTCTAAAAATGAAACTGTAAGTAAAATCTCTAACTGCATTTTTTGTTTGTATATAAACATAGATACGGAATATCATGCAAAAGGCAATTAGTACGTGACAAAAAGTAAAACCAGTTCTACTTTCGGGCAGTGGCCTGGCACAATACAGTCCGTAAGTGTCTCTATCACTTTGGTGTACGTGAATTTGTTTGTTTGAATTGGTTTTATTGGTAGTACTTGCAATTTGCCATGCTGGTTTGGTGGGCGCTGTTTCTTATTATGCTGTATTCTTATAGCACAGAAGATAGATATACGCTACAAGGAGGGATTTCGCTTCCAATGGCGCCAATTTAGATTTGGCCCATGGAACGCCGGCTAGCACGCGTAAAGTATATTTAATATACTCAGAAAATACGATTTGATATCTATCCGTGCTTATAGTTTTGTGGTATATTGTTTTTAAAAAGCTTTTTAACTAGTAATTACAACTGATTTATATGTGCATACTTAAAAATAATAACTAAATCATGTTTTATTGTAATAATTATAAATTAACAAATTGTAACTACCTAAAATTTTAAAAACTATGTACCCGTCATCTTTCGTTAGGTTTTAAAATAGGGTTTTCTATACAGTAAAAGCATATACTATTTTATTGTATACAGTGCTTGTCTAAAGTCAGGACTTCCTCCTAACTGAATTGTTTGGTATTTTTATAAAAATTTGCGGAGTTAAGTAAGTCAAAATAAATTAAATTTTCGATAACAAATGACAGATATATAAATAATATAAACTAAGAGTTGGGTGCCATTATGAGAACAAAAATTAAATGGAGAAGAGGGTCGTGTGGCACATTATTTTAAAGTTCCTGATGAGTACTTCATAACTCCAAAATATAAAGAAATATCTTTACCTACTACGAAAATGGCGGTATATTTAAATTTACCTGAATACCTGATTTGGATGGTCATATTTCCGAAAATAAGTTAGATATACATAATGTAGTATTTCCTTAAAAGTCTTGTAAATATCTTTTAATGGTGATATAATTTACAGAGTACTTTTTGTTCCACCCTTTATATTATTACCCATATCACTATTAAATAGATCATTAAAAGAGCTTTAGGCAAATACTACATTAAGTATGCCTAACTTTTATTAGTTTTTGAAAAATGGCCATCCTAATCAGGTGTCCCGGTAATTTTCAAAGTACCGCCATTTTCTAGTAGGTAAAGGTATTGACTTTGTATTCTGGGGTTATAAAGTACTTGTTAGAAGCTTTAAAATAATATATCATAAGATCCCTCTTCTATTTAATTTTTGTTTTCAAAATGGCTCCCAACTCTTAGTTTAACATTTACATGTGTCGATTCTTACCTAAAATTTGGTTAATGTTGTCTTACTATAGTCTTTAAATATTCATAAAAAATACTAAATAATTTAAAAGTTAGAAGGGGGCCCTGACTTAACATAAGTACTGTATATTTTAATACTGTTACAACAGATTTTTTCTTAATAATTGAGTTAATCAAGTAGAAAACATGGTAAATTGGACAATTTATTATTTAAAAGAAAATACATTATTTCTACCTAAATTGTAGAAGCGAATTATTTCTAATTACATTTTTTAAAAGGGTCTATTAAAGTTAGGCATATAGATAAAAAAACATTTTTCAGCGAATACTATATAATAAAAAAATTAAATTTTGGAATTTGGAGTTTTTTTTAACATATACTAAGTTTGCAGATGGTAAAATAATTCCTAATTTGTTTTTATGTTAACGTAATGACATTTTCAAAAATAATTTGTTACTGACCTAATAATTCTTTGATAAATTTAACAGAAATGATTGTCATTAAAAAGTTAACTTACAGCTATTCATAAGTATATTTTCCATTTGATACAAAACATTAATTTTATATTTATTTGTCCCCAATTGTGAGCTACAACAACATGTTTTATTTAAATGTAAAAGCACATTTTTATTTGATGTACATCATATTATATTTTATAAGCGTATATAATTTTTTTAAATTAAACTATTATTAAGTTTATTAACCATGTGATATTCAATAAAGAATCCATTTTTTTATCTTTTAAATAATCGCAAAGCTTAATTGATTTTCTATTTAAATGTTTTAATTTACACCAAATATGCCCATAAGGTAACCATACCAACTTAAACAAAAATGAGTTTTCTGCAATTAAATCTAAACGCATCTGTGTGACTCAAAATAGAAATATACAGGGTGTTTTCTAATTGCGGCAAGAAAATCTAAGGGCGTATTTCTGAGCCAATTTTATGAAAAAAAGGTCATATAAATATAGGTCCGGAAATGTTATGTTTCTTAGATACAGGATGTTAAACTTTTTAAAAGAAAATCGGGTTTTTAATAATATCTTTAATATGCCTTATCCGATTTTAATAAAGTTTGGCTGTGGTGGTTGTTATTATAAGGACTTAATTTAAATCTAAATTAATTTTAATTAGTAAGACCAGCGGCGGAGTGGGACACATCCTAGCTAATATTATTGTCAAAAAAATATAGGACACTGACTTTTTGCAACTTTTATATTTTTTTCGTATGAAGCAACTAAAAATACAACTTTCTTGTGTTTTCATACTTTTACGTAGCTTGCTTAGTTTTCAGAAAAAAAAATTGGTAAACTGCACCATACAAGAATCATTAGTACCTTTTTTCTTTTAAAAATAAGGTTTTATACCTTCTTATTAGCAATTATGTAACAAAACAACAAAATACCTAATTAAATAACATTTGTATATAGGCCCTTTAGTTATAGTAAAGTGTTGATTGCTTGTCTCCAAGAAATTAAGTTTATTGAAAATATTTGGCAATTATTGTAAAGTGATTCATTTAACAAAACTAATCCCGTATAACCACTAAAATTTACTAAAATAAACATTTAAAAGCTTAAAAGAACAATATTCCAAATAACAACAAAGTGCTTATCAGTCCGGACATTTCATATCAGTGGCGCGAAACCGAATTGTGCTAATGGAGACCGTACACTACTAAACATTCAATACTCTATATTAAATAGAGGATACTGTGAACTAAGAATTATTGTTTAAAAAAATGGCGGATAGTGACACTGGAAAACTATTTAAGCGACTTTTACGTTCAAATGTTAAATGTAAAAAAGCCAGTTGAAGTGGTGGAAAATCCGTCACCGAATATTAGTTACACAAATATTATTTCTGGTGATGATAGTGACACTAGGAGAGACACTTCAGAAAACTTGGTTTCTGATTTAAGAAATAAATTAGCTGATCAGCTAATAAAAATGAAACTCTAGAGTCTGATCTTCTTAAAAGTAAAAGAAAGGTAGAACTTTTATTGCGTGACCTTAAACATAAAGAGAAGGAGATAGAAAACTTAACGAAGATTATAGAAAGGCTAGGTTCATAAGATGCGGAAACTACTAATGCAATTGTCACTGATTCAGTGGCTACTCAAACTGAGCTCTACCAGGTTGCAGCAAGTACGCAGACCGATTACATGGGAGCCTCTACGGCTACCCAAACTGAGGTTTCTCAAGTCTTGGTAGGTACAACAAACTGAAGTGTTGGGCGAAGATGCCCTTTGACATACAAAACAATGGACAAGACGATAATGTTATGATAGATGTGTGTGAAACCTTACAAACTTGTCGTTCGTCGCAAACAAGGTACTTAAGTAAAGTGAAAACTGTGCAAAGTTCTATTAAACCTACAAAAAAGTGATTGGCTTTTGGTGATAAATCAGCATCAAATTGTTCTACAGCTTTAAAAAGAAACCTTGTGCAGTGATATGTATGCAGTTGAAGGATGGGTTAAATCTGGTGCAGATATGGGAGAGCTGTCAAATTCCATCTTTGACAGAACCAAACACTGCGGCCCTGATGACACGGTAATACTTACTTTGACATTAATGATATATACTTTTTTAAACTCAAGATACATAGAAAGCTTGCTGTCTATTGGAAAATTTACAAATCTCATAATTCTGTTATAAATGTGACGTTTCAAAACCAAACATGCTCTATAAGATATTATGTTTCTCAGAGAATTATGTATCAAAAATAATGTATCCGTTAGAATAATAACAAAATGTAAAGAAATCTAGGTATTATCGATTAAGTCTACCTTAACTTGTGTAAACTGATTGCGCACTATGTTCGGTGCACTCCAGTTTGCAATAGAAGTATATTAAGGTCCTTGTCACAATATAATACTGCTGAACATCACAATACACTAAATTAGTCAACCCATGGCTACAAGTAATACATCAAATAATCTTGATACTCTTACAGAATCTGCACTCTAGTGTAGCAAAAGGATATTGTGATAGAGGTTATTGAAAAATGCTATTAATAAACCGGAAAACGTAATAAATACTTTAAATTCTCCACTTTTATCTCATGAAACCTGAAAGTTCTAGTTCTCTGTATCCACGACTATCCCAGCTACATCTGTTGGAGTATTGAATAGGGTACACACACTTGTTGTGACTTGTACTAGTAATAGTGTTATTGTTTGTCATGTGAACGTCCAAAGTATTCTTAATAAGCTTAATAGTATAGTTGTATTTTTGGATGCTGAGAAGATTGACATATTGTGTGTAACGGAGCATTGGTTATCGAACACTGATGTGGCCAGTGTAGATATTCCAAATTTTACTCTCTTTTCCCATTTTAGCCGAACAAACTACCGACATGGTGGATGTGCTATATATATTAGGAATGGTACTAAGGTAACTTAAAATCCATAAAATATCCAAAGAGTATGTCTGTGGAATGCTGTATTGAAATGTGTAGCGTAACAATCTCCAAACAAATATCTATTCTCTGTGCATATAGGCCCCCTACGGGTGATATTGAGATGTTTTTTGATATTTTTGCTAAAGCTATAGAGTTACTTTTGAAGTCTTCATCTTATATAATTGTTACCGGTGATCTTAATATTAATTTTTTAAACGAGTCGACTAAAAAATCAATTCTCTGTGATATTTTCAAATCTTTCAGTTTAGATGTTACAACATCTATGCCAACTAGAATTGCTAGTAACCAATTTGGTGAGCAGTGTGTCAGTGCGATTGATTATGTTTCACCAACCTACCGAGCAAGAATTATAAGTGCCGGATAGTGAATCCCCACTTGGGTGACCATTCTGCTCACGTAATAAATGTGTATAATTATTCTGATACTTTAAAAGAAAATACTGATAATTGCGAACGTAGCCTAAGCAGAAATCTTAGTTCCCAAAATTTATACAATTTTGCTCATGACGTAGGATCGACGGACTGGTCGAGCTTATTTGAGTTTTCGAACGCAAACGACGCTTGGTCCCATTTTATTGACACCCTAAATTTCTTTTAAACTGTAATTGTCCTTTTAAATTAAGCAGACCTTTAAGTAATTCAAAAGTAAAACCAAATAAGTGGTACGGACCACATTTAGTGCAGCTAAGGAATGAACTTGACGAGCTTTATTATCTACAGAGTCGCACTAAGTGCGCAGAGCTAAATGAATTATATCGTAAGAAAAAGGGGGAATATAGGCTTAATATAACAAAAGCAAAACAGGGTTACTATAGACTTAAAATAAATAACGCCCCAAACAAAACCAAGGAAATATGGAATTGTGTAAATGAGAGTTTAAACCGAAATAACAAAAACACAAAATTAAACATTACTTTGCGCATTGGTAACAGAATATCTACTACTTCTCAAGAAATTTCTGATCATTTTGTAGAATATTTTGGCTTGGTTACACACATTAAATTGTTAGCGGCTTACGGTCAGAATATGTCACTGCCACCTACCAGTATAAAGTCTATAGAACGTAGTATTGTCATTCTTGACATAACCCAAGAAAAGGTTATTTCTATCATTAGTTCTTTAAAGAGCAAACCTTCCTCAGGATTTGATAACATAAACTCCCAAATGTTAAAAATAATATCCAACCGCGTCTCATTACCTCTAACTTATTTAATTAATAGATCATTAAATCAGGGCACTTTTCCGCATGTATTAAAGCAAGCAGTGGTAACACCAATTTACAAAAAGGACGATCCGTTAAGTCCGTCTAATTATAGACAAATATCTATATTAAGTATTTTCTCCAAGGTTTTTGAAAAGTTTCTCTATGAAAATTTAATCAACTTTTTAATTTAAACAAAATAATAACTCACTGCCAACATGGCTTCATAAAGTACAAATCAATCGAGACAGCTTCTTATGATGTATTGAACTTTGCATATAGTGAATTGGATAAGGGAAAGTATGTGTTATGTATGCTATTTGATTTAACAAGCGCCTTTGATACGGTAAACAAGACTTTTCTATTGACCAAATTATTTAATTCTGGTATAAGGGGAACTGCCTTAGACATTATCGATTCGTATATGTCTAATAGAAGTATGTTTGTAAGATACAAAAATAGCGACTCTTGTAATAAGGATGTGTCAATGGGTGTGCCTCAGGGATCAGTTTTAGGACCCCTTTTATTTATGTTGTATGTTAACGATCTGCCTGACTACATAACTAAGGGAAAATTAACCATGTTTGCGGACGATACAACAATTACGTTATCGGCAAGTACTCCCGAAGAGTTATTGTGTATGGCTAAGAATGCATCTGACGAGCTTGAAACTTGGTGCCAGCGTAATCAGCTTATTCTAAACATTAATAAAACCGTTTTTTAAATTTACATATAAATAGACCTATTTCACTAGATTGTGACTTCTCGCCACATGCGAAGTTTTTAGGAACCTGGCTTGATGAAAACCTAAATTTTAAGTGTCATATCGAGCATGTGTGTAAAAAACTAAACTCTGCCTTTTATGCCATCTTTCAAATGAAATCTTCTCTGGAAAAATGGTTTATTGACTGTATACTATTCGCTGGTGTACAGTCACTTATCCAACAATATTGTGACTTGGGGAAAAGGCGTGGAAGTTAATCGCGTTTTTTGGCACAAAAACGCATAATTCGCCTGATATTTGGACTGGCTCCATTAGAGTCCTGTAGATCCAACGCTTAGGGACAATATATATTTTAACTTTTTATTGTGTATATATTTTAAAGTGTGTGCTGTTTGTTAAACAAAATTATAATGTGTTTTGCTACACTTGGACGGGACCACGGAATGTACTTATCTTAATAGCCCTTAATGTTTACTTTCTAATGATAAGCTTTGTGTATAAATAGAGCAACCCAATAGTTTTAGGTCATTCTAATTTTGTACTTACGACGTAGTTAAGATCGTTATATCCTAATTTTCGCTAGTATATAGAATCATTGTAATTGTTGCTTTTTGAAATAAAAGTTTTTTTTTATAAAGACTTCCGTTTTAAAAGACTTAACTGGCGCAGTCCCGCGGTAGAATTCTTCAAGATCTTCTAAGTGCCCTTTGAGAAGTCAAGAACCATTCCTGCAAGTGCATAGTGCCCTTTGCGAATACCAGTTCACCTGACTTCCTGCACAGTGCCAAAAGATCGTCAGTTTCAACTTTGTTTGTGAAGAGAACCTGCCAAACCACAACTGTAAACATATGGTCCAAGAGTCTCACAGCTGCAACCGAATCAACGATTGTAAGTGATAACTCCTTTACCACCCCCATTTTTTTGTAAAATTGGTATATTTATTGATTTTTGCTATTTTTGATATTTTTTTTTCTTCTCCTTTTTTCGCTCTCTTTTTCTCTCTTTCTTGCAAAAAAAAGAAAAACCTTATTTTAAATACTATATTTTATTTATTATTTTACATATATATGTCATTACCTGAAATTACACTTAATATTTCTAAAGAAAATTTAGTAGGGATTTCTGAAAATTCTTAATACAAATAACGACATGGCGACCTTAAGCGCAGCTAAAGAAATCGCCCACACTCTCAAACCTTTTACGGGAAAACCCGAACATTTAGAATTCTTTATTAAAGCTATTGACAAATTCTATGATAGGTATAACAGCCCTATTGACGAAAGTCTACGCGAATTTGTTTTTGCTACTATCTGTTCTAAAATTACTGACGAAGCGGGAGATTTTCTGCTCTGTCATCCTGAACTAACTAGCTGGAATCTTATTAAAACCGAACTTAGAAATAAATTCGGAGATAAAGTAAACAGACATACATTGTCCCAACAATTAAACTTTTTAACCAGACATAAAAATGAATCGGTATTAGATTTTTAGATAGGGTTAAAATTCTTAAAAATAGAATTAACTTAAAAATAAGTTCTGAAAATTTAGTACAATCCACAAAAACTGCCTTAATTGAACAAAATGAATTAACAGCCGTCACTGTATTATTAGCAAACGTAAATTCCGATTTAAGAACTATACTAATGATAAACCAATGCAAAGACTTAGACGATACGTATAACTTAATATTAAATCACTCTTTAGTAGAACAACAACTCTACAATAGATCCCAGATGCTAAGAAATCCTCAAAATAATATTCAACAGGCAAAAACCAATTCCCATAATTTTCCCCAAAATAATTCTTTTACCACACATGGCAAAAATAATATTTCTAGTAATTTCTTTAAAAACCCGCACAACTTTCCAAGCCAACCAATTAACATTCAACCTAGACCAGTCCAACAAAAATTCCCAACTAATCAACAAGTTTTTGGGAAACCACAAAATAATGCCTTTAACAAAAACCCAAGACCTCAAGACATGCCAAAACCAATGTCAGGTGTCAGCATCATACCTAAGAGGCAACCCCAACAAAGTTTTCAAAGACCTCTTCAAAATCATTGGCAACGCAATCCCCATGCTAATCCACTTGTATTCACAGAAATTACACATCTTGAAAACACTAACCCTTTAAGCGATTCTGAAACCCCTTATATATTCGAACAAAATATTGAATATTCAGATTACCCCGAACAAGATACCCATTACAGCCAAGATTTCTTTACAAATAATGACTACTATCCAACGGATGAGTTCATAGAAGAAAATCCCGAATCCGACTCAAATTTTCAGATAAACGCCTCCCAAAAGGACAGTCATACTTAGACATTAACGCCTTTCAAGAGAACTCCCTTCCCTATATTGAAATTTGCAATCCACCCCTAAAACTCTTAGTAGACACCGGATCTCATACTTCTTTACTTCGACCCATCATTGCAGAACAAAATTTTCCTGATAAAATATTCAATTCAAGTCACACCCTAGTAACATGCATCGGAAAAACTACCACCCAAAACAAAGCAAAAATCCCACTTTTACAAGAATTTAACATAAATGTACCCTTAGAATTTATTCTTTTTAGCTTTCATGATTATTTTGATGGTATCCTAGGTATTCGCGATTTAAGAAAACTTAACTTAAATATAGATTTTTCTAAACAATGTCTTTACAACCAAAATATTTCTATACCTCTTAAATATAGACAAAATTTTGAAATCCAAAAAATTGAAATTCCCGCTAATAACACTGTTTTAAAAAAATTCGTACAACTCTTCCTAACGAAACCGAACTTTATATGCCTTACATAAAAACGAAAGTATCGAAATTCCTGCATCCCTTCTTAAAGTAAAAATAATTTTGTCACTTTAGAAATAAGAAATCTTTTAGACCGTAGCATAATTATAATGTTTAACTCTAGCGATATTGAACAAAAATGTACACTCTTTAATGCAAGCGAAAATGAAATTTATAACCTAGAACAAATATATGAAATAAATCATATTGATAATTTGCCCACCGAAAACGAAAAAATAACTTTTCTTTTATTCGATCTGATCACCTTAACGCAGAAGAATCATCATGTTTAAAAAAGTTATTGTCTCAATTTCCCAATATTTTGCATAAACCCAATGACAAGTTAACCTTTTCAAGCCAAGTAAAACATAAAATTAACACTTCGGACGAAATTCCAGTTCACACGAAATCATATCGATATCCCTATGTCCATAAACAAGAAGTCCAAAAGCAAATTAGTCAAATGTTATCCGACGGTATCATAAGACCCTCTTCAAGCCCCTGGTCTTCTCCTGTCTGGGTGGTCCCAAAAAAATTGACGCATCAGGTAAACAAAAATGGCGAATTGTAATCGATTATAGAAAGGTCAATGAAAAAACAATTGACGACCGATACCCCCTTCCTAATATTTCCGACATCCTAGACAAACTCGGTAGAAGCCAATACTTTACAACGCTAGATTTAGCGTCCGGTTTTCACCAGATCGAAATGGATCCCCATTCCATTCCGAAAACAGCTTTCAGTGTAGAAAATGGCCATTACGAATATTTGCGTATGCCATTTGGACTAAAAAATGCCCCCGCCACATTTCAGCGCGTTATGGATAATGTTTTACGAGATCTCAAGGAAAAATATGTCTTGTCTATATGGACGACATAATAATTTTTCTACATCCCTACAAGAACACATAGCAAATTTAAAACTTGTTTTTCAACGCCTTCAAAATCACAATTTAAAAATACAGTTAGATAAATCCGAATTTTTAAAAAAAAATGTCGAATTTTTAGGTCATGTCATTACCCCCAGAAGGAATCAAACCTAACCCCAAGAAAATCGAGGCAATTTTAAATTTTCCTATCCCGAAAAATCCAAAAGAAATAAAATCCTTCCTTGGTTTAGTAGGTTATTACAGAAAATTTATTAATAATTTTGCCAAATTAACAAAACCCTTAACCCAATGTCTTAAGGAAAAATGTGAAAGTTGAACACACCCCGAATTCGTTCGAGCTTTCGAAAAATGCAAATTAACACTTACAAATGACCCAATACTTCAGCACCCCGACTTTTCTAAACCCTTTATACTTACTACAGACGCTTCAAATTTCGCCATAGGTGCAATTCTCTCACGAGGCCCCGTAGGTAAAGACTTCACCTATTGCATACGCCTCTAGAACACTAAACCCCGCCGAATGTAATTATTCTACTATTGAAAAAGAATTATTAGCCATCGTCTGGGCAACTAAATACTTCCGGCCCTACCTTTATGGTAAAAAGTTTAAAATCATATCTGATCATAAACCCTTACAATGGTTATTCTCAATTAAAGAGCCAAATTCCAAACTTGTTAGATGGCGACTAAAATTAGCCGAATACGACTATGAAATTATCTATAAAAAAGGCAAGTCCAACACAAATGCCGACGCGCTTAGTCGTACACCATGTCAAATTAACGCCATTGAAGACGACCAAGCGTCAATAATTCCGCAACTTGACCCTGCAGAAGTATCACCCGAATTAAGTAACCAAGAGCTAGACGAAATACTTAACACCCTTAATCAACCTAGTACGCAAAAAACATAACATAAACATAATCTCCAACGTTCTGGTTAAACCTTCTAACAGCAAAGATAAAACGGAAACACAAACGGTTCATTCAAGCCACGAAAACCCCGTCATAGGAGCCCCTTACATAAATAAATCTCTAAACATTTATAAAAATCAAATCGTTTTTAGGTACTCTTCTGACAATAAGTTAAAAATCGAAAAACACTCAATTTTTGACAAAAACAGACTAATTATTTTTCTCCCAAACGACCCGTCTGAAACAGACATAGGTAAAGTCATTAAAGAAAATTTTGTGCCTAATAAAACCTATTGTTTGTTCTTTAAAAACCTAAGTTTAGAACCAACCATATTAAATGTCTTTCAAACGTATTTTAAAAATAATGCATTTAAACTATATATTTCACGAATCCTCTTAGAAGATATCACAGATAAAGATGAACAACAACAAAAAATTAAATATTATCATGAAACCAAAACTACACATCGCGGTTTACAAGAAAATATTGCATCATTAAAAAACATTTCTATTGGCCCAATCTAGAAAATGACGTAAAAACATACGTTAATTTATGTGAAATATGCCAAAAAACTAAGTACGAAAGACATCCAAACAAACTAGTATTTAAACCAACTCCATTAGGACACGAACCTTTTGATCATATTTATATAGATATATACAAAACACACAATACAAACTTTTTAACAATACTAGATAGTTTTTCAAAATTAGGACAAGCCTACCCTTTAACAACCTTGCATGGCCCAGAAGTAATAGAAAACCTATTAAAATATTTTAACCATTACGGCCTACCAAGAAAAATTACCACCGATAATGGAACTTCTTTTAAAAACGAAAACGTACAAAACTTCTGTAACCTCCATAATATCGAGTTACATTACTGTACTCCCCATAACCCTAATTCAAATTCTTATGTCGAGAGATTCCACTCAACTATTAATGAAATTATTTTAGCATTAAAAAACGAAAAACCCAAAGAAAACATTTTTAATTTAATGAACTATGCCTTACTGTCTTATAATAATACGACCCATAGTACATCAAAATACACCCCATTTCAAGTAATTAAAGGAAAACTAGACTATAAAAATCCTTTAGAACTTTCTGAAGAAGAAAAACTAACTCATTTTATTCAAGAACATTCCGAAAGAATTAACATAATGAAAAATCAATTAAATGACCAATTATTAGGACAACAACAAAAGATTTTAGATAAAAAGAAACGAAAACCGTGTCGAAAAATAGAAATAAATACTTCTAAGCCTATTTATGAAAAACATTCCCAATTAAATCCAAAAGAAAGAAATAAATAAATATAAAAATTAGAAACCCCTGTCACAGCTTTTCCCACTAAAATAATTGCCCAAAAACGCCTTATTCATCTCCAAAACCTGAAACCGCAACGTATTGTTTCAGATAATGACGAAACTACTTCTTCTTCTACCAATTCTTCTAGACATAGCATGGTCCTTCGAGGGAAGAGAATTAAATAATCCTATTCTCCCCGTTATCCTCGGAAACACATATATTATTAATAATTATCATGTTATTTATTATCACATTAACATTTCACAAATAGATAATTGTCTAAACGAATTCCAAGTATCATTAAAACATGCAAACAAAACTCTTTTTCCGAAAAACGAAACGTATACTTTTCTGATACAGTAGGAGAAAAACTTACTCAAACAAATGATCTTTTAAAATCGCTTCAAAGAAATACTTTAATATTTAACGAATACCATAGAAAGAAAAGAGGTTTAATAAATGCCGTAGGAAGTATAAATAAATGGCTTTTTGGCACTCTAGATGCTAATGACGAGCAAAAATATGACAACTACATTAAAATACTTACAAATAATCAACAAGAATTACAAAGTGACATTAAAAATTCAATTTCAATCCTTTCTAATGTAACTGACACTTACAAAAATGACATTTTAACGATAGAAAATAACCAGCTAGTAATTCAAGAAAAGATTAAAGAAATTAACGCTAATGAGACGACATTATTTGAAACTCTCTATTTGTCACTAATTTTGGACAACATTAACACTCAATTATTAAAAATAAAATCTACGCTAATTAACATAGAGAATGCCATTAGCTTCGCAAAATTAAATATTATGCATAACAGTATATTAAACGAATTCCAACTTAACGAAGCAATTAAAAGTATTCCATCAGAAAATCTTATTAAATTTTCTAAACTAATCTCTTATTACAAAATAATGACTCCTCAAGTAAAAGTAATAAACAAAAATGTTATTTTTGCAATACATATACCAATTATCAACCCAACCTTATTTGAATTATATAAAATATATCCTATTCCCATCCTAAACCAAACAATAATTATCCCTAAACCATTCCTATTACTTGCACGGGAAGAATACTACTCCACACAAGAAGAATGCCCCAGGGTAGAAAATACCTTCATCTGTACCAGAGAAGCCCTTTCAACCGACAGCACCTGTGTTATGAAAATTTTGCGAACAAACGAAAATACCTGTCCAGTTGTCAACATACAATTCACCACTACCAGCGTACAGCGCATAAACAAAAACGAAGTATTAGTTATACCAGCCAATGCAACGCTAATTAAAAGCAATTGCCTTGGGCAAAGAAAATATACTTCTGTAACAAAACCTACTGTAATTAGTTTGAATAATTGTTCCGTAACAATAAATGAACAATTGTTTAAAAAAGAAGAATCATCAGACATCTTCTTCAGCTTAGAAATTCCCAAAATCAAGCTCCAAGAAAAACCTCACGGAAGCACACAAATTCATCTGCAAACTGTGAACCACAAAGATCTCCTAGAAGCAAACAAAATGATTTCTGCATTAAAATTACATAATATGCAAAATCTTGACGTATCCTACTGGACCCCAGGCCTTATAGTGCTCATCACTTCAATACTTATCATGATATCAGGAAGTATCATTTGGTATTTTTGGCAACACCGAACAAACGCCGCCAAATACAAGAAGCCCGCTGATGTTGAACTTCAAGAAAACTCAGAAAAGCGTCAACCTCTCTTTTCCGAGACTTAAGGAGGGAGGAGTTATGTTACTAGAATCCAAGGAATGTACTTATCTTAATAGCCCTTAATGTTTACTTTCTAATGATAAGCTTTGTGTATAAATAGAGCAACCCAATAGTTTTAGGTCATTCTAATTTTGTACTTGACGTAGTTAAGATCGTTGTATCCTAATTTTCGCTAGTATATAGAATCATTGTAATTGTTGTCTTTTTGAAATAAAAGTTTTTTTTTATAAAGACTTCCGTTTTAA
>JACEGR010008860.1:0-32294 GCA_014170235.1 Listronotus bonariensis
AAATTTGAAAGTGGCGAAATATTTTAGAATATCTATAGTCCGATATAAGATGTCGCGGTAGCAACAAGTTGTTCGTTCTTTTTGTTCTTTAAACTTCAATATATACAAACAAACAATTACTTATTCAGTAGTTTTTTATTTCATAACAACAATTGTATACATAATATTTATGTTTAAAATATTCCTCATTTAAATAAAATAAATTGGTAATAAAAGTTTGTTTGATTTCTGTTCCTTAAAAAAAACTAACCTATTAATGAACAACGTCTTTTATTTCTTTGATCTGGTGTATTTTTTTATAAGATAATAAAGATGGCGGCAACTGACCAGTTGGATGTCAATGCCGCTCTAAAGAAAAATGAAGAAAAAATAGCAAAAAAGTGTTTTCACTGCAACAAGAAAGTAGTATCTTCGGTTAAGTGTACGAAGTGTATAAAATATTTCCATCCATCGTGTCTAAAACAGGCAGCATCCCAGGAAAATGCCGAATGTACACACGAAATGGATGACGGCTCAAAAAAGAAGTTGATGAAATCAGCCTATTAAGAATCCTAGTAAGTGAATTGCAAAGCAAAAATAAGGTGTTGGAAGAAAATGGTCAATTATTGAGAGAAAAGTAAGTTTCCTCACGGAAAAACTCGAAAAGTTTCAGAAAAAATCAGGTAAACAAATCCCTGCAAATCATGTAAACATGAAAGACGCAAGCGCAGCAGAAACCCAATCGACCCAAAAGAAATCTGTTAAACCGGCCGAGAAAGCAGAAACAGAAACTCCCAAAAACGAGATGGAAGATAAATCTGTCGACAGCGAAAGGTTGGCGATATCGACGAATACAAAAGTTGTCGATCAAAGTACACCATCCCTACAGAATGATTCAAATGCAAATGTCAAAATTCTAACCTCGAATCCGCATGCAGACGACTCGGGCGAATGGAGCACGGTAACTAGAACTAGACGTTCTAAAATAGATCGACCAAAACCTATTATAGGTACAAACGACAAAGTGGAAAATCTAAATGCTGCTACTAAAATGTCCTGGATATTTTTGTCCGGCCTAGATCCGACAACAAATGAAAAGATGTACTGGGATACCTGCAAAACAACTATCCCAGTGATAAATACATCTGCGAAAAAATGAAAACAAAGAAAGAAAAGCTTCACAGTGCCTTCAAACTTGCAGTCCCTAGCAGTCTAAGGGAAAAACTAATGTCGCCAGACCTGTGGCCTCAAGGAATATTCGTAAACCATTTTATGAACATACAACGCCGAAGACGCTTAACATCCAAGCGCTCCGGGGGTCACTAAAACATGAAGGGGTTACTAATGCATCTTTAAAACGTGAAATTGGACCCACGACTGCAAGGGCAAAACAAGCTGCCCCTACAAAACAAACAATAAAAATCTTACATGCAAATGTGCAGTCTCTAAGAGGAAAATGTGGTGAGTTGGAAGCTTTTATCACTGACAAGGAAGTAGATATAATGTGCTTGACGGAGCATTGGATGACAGAAGATGAAATAAAAAGTATAAAAATTTCGGGTTACAAACTTGCTCACTTTTCATCAAGGAAAAATTTTAAAGGCGGAGGTACTTGTATTCTATTGAAAAATTGTATAGATTTTAATATTGTTTATTCTAATAATGACTTTTATAGAGAAAAATGTTTTGAGTATTGTGCTGTCCATGTTAAAGGCTTTAATATTACCATTTTAACTCTTTATCGTAGTCCATCTGGGTCATTTGACACCTTTTTGAGCTCCTTGGAGGGAACCTTAAACCACTTGGGGAAAAATAAACAACTTGCTGTTGCAGGTGACTTTAACATAAAATTGGGTACATCTCATAACATAACATCCAAATTAAATGATATTTTGGGTAGCTTTAATTTACGTCAGACAATTTTCCAACCAACTCGTGGAGAAAATTGTCTAGATAACATATTTCTAGATTTAAAAATTGAGCTATGTTCAGCAAGTGTGTGCGAGTTAGGGTTTTCCGACCATCGGGGTCAACTTATTGCTTTTATCAATACAGATACTACAGATCACCAACAAAATGCTAAAGTTACCTGCAGACCAATAACGCAAGCGGGCTTAAATCTTTTCTATAATATAATTTCTGAAGTAGACTGGAATTTTATAAATCAAAATAACTTAGGTGTAAACGAGAAATTTTCCCTCTTTATAAACAATTTGGAAAAAGCTTATTTGAGGGCCTTCCCAGAGAAACTTATTGCAGGTAGGGTTTTAAAAAAGGGTCACAAAACAACTGGTTTAACCCTGATTTAAAAAAATGAGAGACCTTTTGTTGTTCATGGAGGAGCTCTGTAAGCAATATAAAATGCAAAATCTTAAATCCATATGTAAAGAATTAAGAAAAAAGTACAAATTGGAAATCCATAAAGCCAAAATACAAGCTAACAATAATACCATTCTAAATTCCAATAATCCAAATAAGACTATGTGGAGCATCATCAATAACCAACGTGGAATTAAAAGAGATACTCCAACACCACATAACATTTCCCCACCTCTTTTAACAGTTACTTTTCGCAAGTTGCGGAAAATCTAATAAAAACATTCCTGACTTAGGCATAGATCCAATAAGTATAACTAATATAGAATCTCCCACAAACACGTTTACATTCACCGAAATAACTTACAATAATATCCGTGACATAATAAATAACCTAAAAAATAAAAATAGTAAGGACATTTTTGGATTGAATATTAAATTAATTAGATCAGTTAAAAATCTTATAATATCGCCGCTAACAAAATTAATCAATCTAAGCTTTAAAGAGGGTGTTTTTCCAGATATTCTTAAGAAGGGAATAGTCTGTCCCATCTTCAAAAAGGCGATGTAAATCTGCCTGATAACTACAGACCGATTTCCATCCTACCAATTATTTCAAAAATAATAGAGAAATGCATGTCTCTGCAAGTAGTACAATTTCTGGAGGAAAATGATTGCTTCTCAAAAAATCAATTTGGGTTTAGGCAGAATAAAAATACCATATTGGGTATTCTAGACCTCATATCATATATAATGGAATCTTTTCATGAACAACAATTTTGCTCCGTACTTTTGTGTGACCTTAGTAAGGCCTTTGACTGCGTCAGCCATGGAGTCCTCTTGCAAAAACTAGCTAAATATAATTTCTCAAATGACAGCATTAAACTTATAAAGTCTTATCTGCAAAATAGATCTCAAACGGTGAGAGTCTCTGGGGTGCTATCAGGGGAAAGTGTGTTGAACATTGGGGTGCCTCAAGGCTCAATTTTGGGCCCCATATTATTTCTTATATACATAAATGATCTTCCAAATATGGATCGTATGGTCAAGTTCACA
This sequence comes from Listronotus bonariensis, assembly GCA_014170235.1. Lineage (NCBI taxonomy): Eukaryota > Metazoa > Arthropoda > Insecta > Coleoptera > Curculionidae > Listronotus > Listronotus bonariensis. Next base: position 3,352 of record JACEGR010008860.1, read on the forward strand.
CTTTTCGCTGATGACACCACGGTGGCTTTCGCAGGGGATACTGTTGAGACTACGCTTGAGGGCGCCAGGGCTGCGCAGGAGAAGGTTCAACAGTGGTTCAATGCCAATAAATTACTGCTTAACACAGCCAAAACAAAAAATGTGTTATTCTCAATGCGAGATGTGGGTGACCAAAATGATAATATAGATGAAGTCAGATTTCTAGGAGTAAATTTGGACCCAAAACTCCAATGGAACGTTCACATCAATAATTTGTGTAAAAACTAAGTAGTAGTCTCTTTATACTGAGAAATCTGGCAAATTGTGTGTCTCTTGATATATTAAAAACAGCTTATCACTCTGTATTCCACACACATCTTGCATATTCGATCATTGCATGGGGCCATGCTGCGGATACTCATAGAGTTTTTGGCCTACAGAGAAAGGCCCTTAGAATTTTGGATAGTCTTGGTTTTAGAGACGACTGTAAACATGCATTCATCTCTCATAGGATATTAACAGTGCCCTCACAATATATTTTTGAAAACTTAAAATATATAAAACAACATGAGTCCCATTATGTGACCCATCAAAGTATGCACACCTACAATACAAGGCATAAACAAGATCTAGTTCCGGCTTATTGGAGAGTGAAAAGGTGTCAAAGTGGCCCAGGACACTGGGCTATAAAATTTTTTAATATATTACCTGAAAATATTAGAGTTCTGCCATATAAGAACTTTGAGAAGAAAGTAAAAACCATATTGTTGGATAATGCTTTTTATTCGGTGGACGAGTACCTTCGTTTTAGGTTTTAAATGTGGTTGTCTGCTATTTTGTTTTTAATTGTAAAATGATGTTAATTTTAACCGTACTTGTGATTTGTAACTACTGTACATTTTAAATATTATTTTAATTTTAATTTTAGAGCCTAAGTATATTGTAAAAAACAAGGCTATAAAAGTATGTTATTTCTAGTTGTAACCTTATCATTTGACGTATGTAAGACAATTTGTCAATAACATGAAAATAAATGAATTATTAAAATTATGAATTATGAATTATATATCCTATTATGTAATATTACATTAAACGATAATTTAGAAATATTATGTATACAATTATACTAAAAAAAGCATCTATCTATATATTTAAAACGCAAAGCCAAAATTTTCAGACACTTCGTTGGAGACTCCTGCTGCACCAATTTACAAGCTCTTTTTTTTAAATGATCCTCTGGTTACTTAGACGTCTTATCACTACTTTTTTTAATGTTTTATTTTCTATTTTTTTAAACAAAATGCAACCTGTGTTGCCTATACGGCGGGGAATATTACGTCAAACGCAATATCGGCAGCTTTTGGGTAATACAAACTGCACCAGTTTTCTGATTATATTTTTGGGCAGTACAAACTGCGCCAATTTATATAATATTTTAAAAAATGAATAATGTGTGTCAGAAAAAATGTTATATTTTTTGTTGTTATTTAAAAATAAACAGTGCGTACAAAGTTACTTTTACTTGTTTTTAAGAATTTTATAAATATTTATGTAATTAACTCTCATACAACAATTTCGTTGGGCAGAATTGGGTTAAGCCACAAAAATATCCATAGTTTTGAAGCAAGTATTTTTTGCCTTTCTCAAGACTATGATAATTGGGTAATTATCATAGTTGCAATCAGGTGATTACATTTAATCTTTTTAACATCTTCGGGATCTTAAGCCCGGAGAAGATATACAATGTGTCTATGCAAGTTGGCGTCATATGGAAAACTTTTTTATTATAATGTTACGAAAAAAAATCTTTGTAAAAAAATCTGCATGGTCCAAAACCTACAATACAATCATCAGATATCAAATTGTGTCAGTCATCTAAAAAATTCGTTATTTCTATATTTCCGATCTTTAATTTTTCGTTTATAATTTGTTTCTGGCTCTTTATGTGTTATATTGGGTAACAACAGGGTAAACCAAAACAAGTTTAAAATGTTGTCCAAAACTACAATTATTAAAAATCCCAAGTTTAACAATGAAGTGATTTTTCTTTTTAACGATTTTGTGCATATCTTTAAAAACATTAAAAATAACTGGCTTAATCTGAAAGATATTAAAAAGGCCTTTATTTATCATTATTAGAATTTTTCCTTTAAGTTAAAAGCCTGTTCTGCCCACCCAAGAAATGTTTATTGTTTGAAACAAAACCAACTCACAAAAAGAGCATATAAGCTGAATAAAAAATCATTGTATCCAAATATCTTTGAAAAGCAAAAAGTAATTTTAACATTTTTTACGAATGAACCATTGTCACTCTAAATTGTTCAGTATATAAGGGCACCAAAGAATTTTTGAACATTAAAAAATATTTATTTACTTTTTTTATTTATTCAAAAATTACAAAACAAAAACCATTAGGCTGGTGGTTGTACAGATATTAAGAATAATAGTCATGACTACGTACTTGTATAAAGAAATAAATAATTATAACAATACAGAAACATAGTGGAATGATAGTAAAATATCACAGAGGCTATCACATAAATTTAGATTTAAAAAAATGCAAGATACAAACATACAGGGTGACAATTTGAAAACGAACAGCATTTAATATTGCCTCTACCAATGATAGTATGTAAATTTGGCGAAATACATCAATTTACATGTCAAGGGGGACAATTTTTGAAGCATTTGTTGTCGTGTTACTTTCAACCCCTGACCCCCAGTGCACCTACCCCTAAAATTTTGTATGGCAACCCCTATTGCTTTTACCATTTTTGTGTTCCTAAAATTCTACATAAACTGCATTTAATTTTGTTTTCAAAAGCCTTTAATAATCAGATGATATCTTTTTAGAGCCAAAGGTTATTAACTGGCTTTTGTTGGAATTTATTATCATTTTATTTTTAGTTGCCCACTCAAAAACGAGGAGCAGATCCCTCTGGAGTCCCTCAGAGTTTGCACGGGTCTCAATTTTTCTATAGATGATGCAATCGTCTGCTAACCTTAACTTCAGAGTTCATTTCGTGAAAGACGTCTGATCAGATCAGGCTGAAGAGCCTGATATTCACACTGATCGCATTGAAACTTTTAAACATCTTCGGGATTTTAATGCCGGAGAAGATGAATCCTTAAATTGTTTGTTCGAAGAGCCTGATAATCACACTGATCGCATTTAAAATTATCAATATCTTAGGGATTTTTATGCCGGAAAAGATGCTTCTTTAAATCGCTTTTCCTAAAAGTCTGATAATCACACTGATCGCATTTAAACTTTTTAACATCTTCGGAATTTTTATGTTTGAGAAGATGTAGTTTTAAATTACCTTTCTGAAAAGTCTGATAATCACACTGAACGCATTTAAACTTCTTAACATCTTCGGGATTTTTATGCTTAAGAAGATGCACCTTTAAATTGTATTTCCTAGGAGTTTGATAATCACACTGATCGCATTTAAACTTTTCAGCTTCTTCAGGATTTTTATGTCGGATAAGATGCATCTTTAAATCGCCTTTCCGAAGAGCCTGATAATTACACTGATCGCATTTAAACTTTTTAACATCTTCGGAATTTTTATGTTTGAGAAGATGTAGTTTTAAATTACCTTTCTGAAGAGTCTGATAATCACACTGAACGCATTTAAACTTCTTAACATCTTCGGGATTTTTATGCTTGAGAAGATGCACCTTTAAATTGTCTTTCCTAGGAGTTTGATAATCACACTGATCGCATTTAAACTTTTCAGCTTCTTCAGGATTTTTATGTCGGATAAGATGCATCTTTAAATCGCCTTTCCGAAGAGCCTGATAATCACACTGATCGCATTTAAACTTCTTAACATCTTCGGGATTTTTATGCCGGAAAAGATGCATCTTTAAACTGCCTTTTCGAAAAGTCTGATAGTCACACTGATCGCATTTAAACTTCTTAACATCTTCGGGATTTTTATGCCGGAAAAGATGCATCTTTAAACTGCCTTTTCGAAAAGTCCGATAGTCACACTGATCGCATTTAAACTTTTCAGTATCCTCAGGATTTTTATGCCGGAGAAGATGCATCTTTAAACTGCCTTTTCGAAAAGTCTGATAGTCACACTGATCGCATTTAAACTTTTCAGCATCTTCGGGATTTTTATGTAGAAGGTAATGCCTCTTTAAAGTGGTTACCCAAATAGTTCGGTAATCACATTGATCGCATTTAATCATTTTAACATCTTCGGGATTTTTATGCCGGAGAAAATGCATTTTTAAACTACCTTTTTAAGAGTTTGATAATCACACTGATCACATTTAAACATACAAACTTTTTGGGGTTCTTTAGGTTCCGTTGCTGTATTTCTTGATGAACCAATTTCAATTAAACATTCTTTATTTTCTTTTTGACTAATGTTATTAGGCAACATCCTAAAAACAGAAAGAAAGCTGTTATGTTTATTGTGGAATTTTTGCATTAAATGAAAACAATTTAATTTTCTTAAAATTTTTCACTTTTCTTTCTTGCAACTTTGTTTAGTTATAGCTAATTAAAAACTGAACACTTTGGATCAGCGCCTCTGCAGTTTTATTTAGAACAGTATCTAAAATTAGTGGGTATAATAATAAAATAGCAGAAATCCTTATGCCCAAGATCTGAATAGGAAGCGACCTGCACCAATCTGTTTACCGGATAAAAACTATTTTGTATTAAATATAGTATTTAAGCAAAGGTATTGCTACAGGGTTGCCTAAAAAATTATGGTCAAGGCTATATTTAAATCAAAAAATAACACCTTAAAATTTGTGGCACAACCTTTATAATGGCATTTAATAGCTTTGTTTGACAATGGGTAAAGTGTAGGGTAGTGTAGGTAGGACTAAAAAGTGAAAATAAGTTTAAAAAAAAATTAAAACTAGTTCGTATGCCAAACGCGTATAACTGAGTTATGTCAAAAATTTAAAAAAGGTTTTTATGGGTATACTTATAAATAAATAAAATAAATTTATTTTCTACATATAAATGTTTCTTGTTTTGAATATATATTTTTGTACAAGTGAGCCAAAGACTCCTTCCAGAAGAATCAGCGTTTTAATAAAATGTATCTATCTTTACGACCTAGAAAATAATGTAGTTCAGTTAAAACTAGTTTTAACTAGACTGAATGCCAAACGCCTAGTCCTGAATTACACTGACAATGCCAAACGGTTTATTGACCCAAAAAAATTTATTTATTTTAATTTATTTATTTATTTATTCATATAAATACTTTACAGAAATAAACTTTCTAAATGGTATTCTTAAGGCAACAACAAATTATATAGCATAATCATAAAATATTACATACATAAAGATAAAGAGTAAAAAAACAACAAAATAAATTATATACAAACAATATGACAAATAAATATGTATAAGAATATAAAAAAATCTGATTGACTAGTTATTGTACTATAAGTCTTTTTATGACTGACACACTCACATTAAATATATCACACTTCGAGAAATATCGATTATAATTCCGCAGCATTACATCCACAAAAGCCCTCTGTCCATAATTGGTTCGATGCGTCATTTCGAAAAATAACTGCATCTGTCTAGTTTGTCTAGCAGGAACCAGAAAGAGTACCAGCTCTAATAGGGTTTTACAGTTGATTTTCCCAGTTATTAACTTATGCAGAAAGATAAGTAGTGCCTTCCTTCGCCTAGTCTCCAAACTCTGCATGCCGCACAGAAGAAGTCTTGTGTCATAGGGTATATTTTGATAAGGAAATCGCATTTTGTATAAAACATATTTTGCAAACTTATTTTGAACCCTTTCAATCCTGTTGACATGGCATTGATAATGTGGATTCCATATGACTGAGCAGTATTCCAAAATACTACGGACCAGACTGTTGTAGAGTACCATAAGTGCTTTGGTGTCGTAAATGTGTCTGGTATTTCTTTTTTAAAAAACGAGCATTCTAAAGCTTTTACTAATAATATTGTCTATATGCGGATTGAATGTTAGATTGCTGTCGAAGATGACACCAAGATCACTATAAGACGAGACTACTTCCAAATCGGATGATTCAATTTGATACCTCTTGTTTAACGGATTATTACATTTATAGAAACGAAGCACTTTACATTTATTGACATTAAGTTTTAGATGGTTATTTTTACACCAATTCACTAGCCTATTAAGATCAGATTGCAGGTCATTAAAATCCGGAGAAACTATGAAATAAAAATTTTAAATCATCTGCATATAAGAGGCATTTGGAAGCTTTAAAACAAGACAAAACATCGTTTATAAACAACAGAAAAAGGACAGGACCAATGCGTGACCCTTGTGGTACACCAGAAGTCACTGAAACTTCATTAGAAACGGATCCGCATACGGTCACTCGTTGACGACGCTGGGCTAAATATGATGCGATCCACTGGAGATATTTTCCGGAGATGCCAATCCAAGACAACTTCTTTAGTAGCAGTTGATGACTAACACTGTCAAAAGCCTTTGAGAGATCTGTATAAATAGTGTCGACCTGATTACCAGCTTCAACTGAGGTTACCAGAAAGTTTTGAAAGACACCGAGGTTTGTGGAAGTACACCGATCTTCGTAGAAGCCATGCTGTTCATCAATTATGTAGTTTTTGTAGGTTATAAATATCTCTTCTGTTATTATGTCCTCAAACAGTTTAGGAGTAGCAGAAAGTAGAGAGATTCCTCTATAGTTCTCGATGTCGCTTTTGTCACCAGATTTAAAAATTGGTATAAGATTGGAGAATTTCCATACATCAGGAAATACAGCGGAGTCAAACGATTTTTGAAATAAAATACATAGGGGTCTCGCAAGTGAGGGACAGTTTTTGAGCATTACAGGAGGAATGCCATCCGGGCCGCATCCTTTGGCTGAATCCAGACACATCATCTTTCTCCTGATCTCATCAGTTGAGAAGTGATGGGTCGACAGAACATTTGCAAATTTGACTTGGTTGTTGTTTGTCAGATCTAAATTATCGTGGTTGGAATAACATGACTGAAAATGTTGAGCAAATGCGTTAGCTATGTCGTCAGGATCAGTAAGTTCTTTACCCTGATATCTCATGACGCTTGGCAGACTGGAGTCTCTTTTAAGTTCTTGATGAAGGACCAAAAGTGTTTGACGTTTTCAGGAATAAGATGTTCCGTTTGAGTAACATACAGAAGGTAGCACATATCAGTACGAATTTTAACCTCGCGTCGAACATTAGAGTATGCCACATAGTCCAGCTGCTGTCCAGACCTTTTGAACCTCTGATAAAGCTTATTTTTTTGCCCAATCATCTTTCGTAGTGGACCATCAAACCACTTCGGGTATTTTTGACTTTGAATCCTTTTTTTGGCACATACAAGTCAATACCGTCAAATAAGGCTTCGTTGAATAGTCCTGTCAACTCATTGATGTCAGTTTTAGCTGTAAGAAAAGACCAATCCACTTGCTCGAAGTACTGGTTCAATTGGTAAAAGTTTGCCTGATAAAACTGATAGACATTTATTTCGTTTTTGAGCTTTAAGGGGGCATATATTGCTCAGAAAATCTTAATTCGAGGGGTGGATGGTAGGCATCCGGGTTGACAAGAGGACTAACACAGGGCAGCAAGGATAAGTCTGTAAGGTCGTCTGCAAATACGAGGTCTAGAATTCTTCCTGTGCAATTGCACATTGAATTTAACTGCTGCAATTCAAGAAAACACATTGTGTCAATAAGAATCTCAGCACTTGGAGTCGAAAGTGTTCCAGAAACAAGGATGTCATCCTCATATGACCATTCAATATTAGGAATGTTGAAATCGCCGAACAATACAAACCTCGATTCCTCAAATTTATTTTTTAACGATTCGCAGGTGTTACAGAAGGACTGATAAGTTTCAGGCTTGGAATTTGGAGGAAAATATACGCATCCCACAATAATTACATTCTTGGATGTTTTTATGCGGACCCATATATCATCGTAAAGAAGGTGAGTAGGAGTGTTAATGATGGACGCTTTAAGTATAGAGGATATTGCAATTAACACTCCTCCCCCACGTTGGCAGTTAAGTTCCTCGTAATTTCTATCCTTACGAAAGACTAAATATTCTTCGCCAAAAACCTCAGAATCATAAATGTCAGCATTCAGCCACGTCTCTGATAAAAAAATTGCCTCATAGTTGCATGAATTATTATGAATTTCAGCAAGTTTCGTCCGTAGTCCCCTAACATTCTGGTAGTACATGGTGATGTGGGATTTTTTGGTTAATGATTCCCGGTCGATGTTGGACAAAAATGTACTTCTGGATCCAAAGGCTGCGACAATTGGCTAGGGTTAAGGATGCTAGCTGAATCACTATTATGACCATCATGTTCAGGTTTTTCTTGATGAGGGTTAGTAGTAGCAGGAACCACGACATTCGCCTGCACTCGGAAAATATCATCCTTAATACCTGAACATATATATCTTACTAGTCTTGACTTATCATAATAATTTAAAACACCAGCGTTTGTAACAGTTGTAATGGGTATAAACTCGCCAGAATTTACAAAGGACCTTCTGAATTATCACCGGAAGGCAGTAAGAATAATAGTGGGTCAACTGACAGGTCATTGCAGACTGAATAAACACCTGGAAACTATGGGCCTGGCAGAAGAAAACCTATGTAGGTTCTGCCAGGAGGAGGAAGAAACCGCAGAACACGTATGGTGCTACTGCGAAGCCCTTTGTCGTCTGCGGTTTGCAAGGCTGGGTGAAGAAAAACCTAAAGCGGCAAAATATACCAAGGGGCCAGTTTCAAGCTTGTGGAGTCTGATTAAACAGACCGGCTTGGATAGCGTGCTCTAACCTATGGACGGAGGACACACAATAAACCTGAGCAGGTTGCAGTGCTAGAGGATATGCAATCCACCTCCCAATCTAATCTAATCTAATCTAATACCTGAACATATATATCTTACTAGTCTTGACTTGTCATAATAATTTAAAACACCAGCGTTTGTAACAGTTGTAATGGGTATAAACTTTATTTTATTATTAGTAGATTTAGAAGCTGCTCTAATCATATTATTTTGTTGTTCAATGATCCTGTTTAAAACATATCTGTTAGCATGTAGCGGCGGTTCGATAAGAAATGTATTGGTTGCGCTGCATGAGGACATAAGAAGTTGCAGATATCGCTCGTCAATATGCTTTCCTTTTATGGCATTATGAGATCCCCATAATAAAATGACATAATCGTTATCAGTATGGTTACGAGCAAGGCTACTACACAGTTTGACTGTATCTTTAAATGTAGGCCTAGAGAGTCGTTGACAGTTTATATCGAAAGCATGATTTGTGAAGTTCTTAATGAGAGTAGCAAAGCCACGAAGATTGTCATCACCAATGACAAGTATTTGAGATCTTCGGACCAATGGTGGCATACGCGAGTGTTGTGTCCCAGAATTTTTTTATTGAAGCCACTTAATCTGTTTTTGAGTCCAACTAATTCGTTAGAATAGGTTTTATTGTATGTTTCTAATGTTTTATAGTTGAAATCATCTGTTTGTTAATTTTTGTAATTTCCTCCAATTCGCCCTTAAGTTTTAATAAGTTTTGCGCTTCGTTTTTTAGCTCATTCTCCAAAGAGCTATTTTTGTGAGATAGATCAATTATCTGTTTATTTAGTTTAGATATAGTTTTTCTTTCTTTTCGAGCTCTTCCACAAATTCTTTATCGGCTCCGATGTCGTCCAGAAAGCCTTCAGTATTTTTACATATTTTTTGAGCGTTTGGATGACGCACTGATATTTCCTTTTTAGTTTTGAAATTTCGTTTTTTAAACAGTTGGTTTCCTCGTTGTATTTAATTTCAAGCTCTTCAAATTCGCCGTTTCTTTCTTCAAGACATTTTCTTTTACTTTCTAACTCTGCTTGTAACAGTCCAAGTTCGAGACCATCGCTTCTTGCTTCCTCGCATTTTAAAGAGCAGAATATCCTGTATCCCCCTAAAAGCTTGTGCTCAATACGATCCTTACAGCTAGGATGAAACACGCCTAGACAGGTAATGTATACAAAATTTTTAAATTCTTTGTTACTGCAGCACTTAAACATTGTACAGAGAGGGAGGCCTGCAGTAATTTATTTTATCGCAATACAAAAGAAGTAGCCGGAAGCGACGATCCACCTACTCGATCCAGCGGAAAGTCACTCACGGTCTCCCATTTGTAAAGTGTCCGACGAACGAGTAACTTTCCCTCACGTCGGCAACGTCGCAAATTCCAGATCAGCGAGAAACTTAAAGATAGATCGATGATTGGCTGCCTCTGACGTCAGCTGGGCAGTACCCAGGCTATGACAGCAGAATCTCAGAAATGGCGGGCAAAATTTTGTGTTTATTTATGTAGTTTGAAGAACAAATTTATAATTTTTCCAGAAAATTACGGTTTAATCTCTATTATTTACCTTTAAAATTTATGAAAAAACACTTTCCCTAATTTATTTTTGTGGTGAAACAACACATTACTTGAAAATTATAAACACAACACTCCTGTCTAAGCACCGTTGCCGCACGCACTAGTTATAACTATTTGTGAAAGCAAACAAAGCTACTAATATTAATTCTTTAGTTTTTTTAAATTATAAATTAAAAAATAATTTGAAATAATAAATAATTGTTCAAATTTATTATTTTAAAAAATTATTAGAATTTTCATTCTGTACTATTTAAACTTGATTTAAACACACATATTATTATTATATCAACCAGCCTTGAAATAAATTAAAAAAAAAATTGAGGATATTTTTCAAAAACTAAATATAGCCTTAACCATATTTTTTAGGCAACCCTGTTGCAATACCTTTGTTTAAGTCATATATTTAATATAAAATAGTTTTTATCTGGTAAACACATAGCGTGCAGGTAGCTTCCTATTCAGATCTTAGTCTATTAATATGAAACTGTTACCATAACTAGTATACCTTATGTCAGTTTGTTCCAAATCTTCCTCCTTAAAATCTACTTCCTCGTTTTTTAATTTCCACTCTTCAAATTTAGTTTCGTTATCAAATCTGTAAAAAAATGGTGTGTGGTTTATTTAATGGTGGAACTTTTTACATAAATGGTAAATAACCAAGGAAGTGTCTTTTTAACCTCCAAAACCAATTTTCAATATCTTAAGGAAAAACACAGAAAATCCACTTTTAGCAGTGAAACTTTCAATGTTGGCTAGGACACTATCAAATATTATGATAGAAATGTCAAGTGCCCAACGATTTTATTATTTGTCTGATCAATACCTCAGATTGATGAGAAGATTGGTGCGATCTGGTAGCTAGGACTTTCCAAATTATTTTTAATTTTTTATTTTATTTTTTATTTTATTGAAATACCCTACAGAGACATGTCTCCAAATAGTAGTTTCTATTACAATAAAACCGTTTAACATATTATTTTTACATAATTTAATTTTAGGTTTTTGGTTTTGTTGTTATGTTGACACTTCTCATTCTATTGAGTTCAATTAATCCCTGACTACCTTTAACATACAGTCACGCTGTGTTAGACGAATGACTCAGTCACTAATATTTGTGTATCACATAGTAAATAGCATAAAATACAGGGATTTTGCAAAAATTAATTACATTAAATTTCATGTTCCTAAAATAAATTTAAGATTAGGTAAATATGACACATTTAAGACTGACATAACTAGTTCCTCCCCTTTAAACAATTTGTTAAACACTTGCAACAGTGTTTTGTCCAATAATAACTGTGATATCTTTAACATTAGTTTGAAAGGAATAAGGACATTACTAAATCCCTAGTCAGTTTATTGTTGTACTTAAATTATTTATTTTCTTCAGATATTTAGCACTTGTTATTTAGTTTTTAAGTATGTAGTCCCTTACATGTAATTACATTTATTTGTGTTTGTAAAGAGTACCAATAAATAAAATAAATAAATAACCAGAATTTACCAACGATTTTATGTTGAAATAGTTCTAGAAAATATGTAATTCGCCATTTTGTCGCGGCGGCCATCTTGGATCTTATTTTTTTATAGTCAGCCCTATTCCACCCACCAAGCCCTCTCATTTGATAGTGATATTGAGGTACTTGTGGAAAAAAAATATGTATTCAGCCATTTTGTGGCCGCGGCCATCTTCAATTTTATTTTTTCATAATTAGCTCTATTCTACAAATCAAGCTCTTTCATTTGATACCTGTAATCAGGTAGTTGTGGAAAAAATATGTAATTCGCCATTTTGTAGCAGCGGTCATTTTGGATTTATAATCCTAAAGAATATATTATATTGCCTTGTTATCAAGATTAAGAGTATGTACCAAATTTTAGATCCATCTGTGGTCAGGAATTGGGTCGAATTCCAATTACTAAATTTGACCCAAACAAATAATAAGTAACAAATAAACAGGTCAAGTTAAGTAAAACCGTTTAAAAATATGCCAATTGTGCTCTTAACAAGTACTAACTACAACCGACTTTTGTATTTTTTACAAATGGGCGTAATCAGGGAGTTACAGCACAGCACCGCTTTAATACAGCAGTAAAGCATATATTTTTTGGCACTAACCAAATATTTTTAAAAGTTTTAGCTATTTGAGCAATATTCTGATAAGAACACTTTTTAAAACCTTTTTAGAGGGTTCCTTTTAACGAGTATACCACGAATATTCATAGCCCCATATATGTAACCGGCGCTTTAACCCAGTCTGTTAATGACAAATGTTGACAATTTTTAAACATTGTGTCAAAAATCGTAAGTGTTACAGTCACGAAACCATAAGGCCCATTGACATGTTTTTGGTATCGGATTGGGCAGGTTTTGTTAACAATCTTAAAAAGTAAACATATATCTAAAAAGACCCTGTGCTTGTAACTGCAGAAAGTATTAACTGCTAACCATAGACGGATAATCCTATTATTCATAAAACCTATCAAAAATGAGGGCAAAACATCCTAAACGGCACACAGAAACCTTAAATCCACAAGACTGGAGAAGGCATGGAGGATCCAAAGAAAACAAAATTGTATTCAAACCAGTTTATACCTGATAATTACTTACTTATCTAAATCCGCTAAAGGATCCCAAATATATTTCACATCCGTATTAGCATTGCTTGGTTCAATGTCAAAAGCATGTCCTTCTGACTCTATTTTTATTTTCGAACAAGTGGAAGTCTTATTTTCTATAAACACATCATCTTCAGGATCATTGTATTCTTCTTTAATTAATCCCATGGACAAATCATTATCCAGTTCTTCAGACTTTTCAACTTTAATAAAAGAAGAAGCCGAAAATTTGAATGAATTCCTTTTGTCACAGCCCATTTCCCCATGTAGATTTTTTAACCTTAGTTCGACTATTTCGTTAGAAAGGGATAATTTCTCTTCGTTGTCGCTATTTTCCATCCTAGGAGGTGGTATCATATATATTAAATATTTAAAAAGAAAATAAAACAGAGTGAAAACACTAACGTTGGAAAGCACAGAAAGAATAACAGAATTAACCTAGTTTATTGGGCCTCAACAAATAATTTTTACACGATTTTCTCAAGAAGAAAAGGCAGATCATACCACATAATGCACAAATGTAAACATTAAATACCTAATAAGATTCATTTTAATCATTAGCTTTTACCACAAAACCATAAGTACAAAACGGAAACGGGAAAATTTAGGCATTGAAATATTTGAATCTTGAAGAATGGTCATTGGAATGGTCTGATATGAATTTGAACTAGATATACATTCGATAAGCGAAAAAGGAGCCACTCCTATATTTATTTAAATAAGGCTCTTTCAAAAAGTTGATCTGAAGAAATATGATTACGACTCACGAGACGGGCGATTCTTCGAAAATAAAAAGAAATTTCACCAGGAACCTCATTTTCGATAGTAAAAAACAGAAAGCTCACTAAGAGAAAATTCTTCCTAGGTGTTTTCTCTTTTTTTTTTTTAAATTGCCTATTTACATAATGAAATCCATTGTCTAAAAGTGGGCGCAAAATTTTCTTATACTTAGGTTTTCTGGGGCGCTAATCACGAATCTGAAATTTTCTTTCGAAAACGTTTTGTTTCCAGGAAATTCATTATCAAACTTACAAACCAAAACTAACTTCACTTTTTATATACCAATTTTCCCCATTCTTTTTGAATACAATTTTTGATTTTTACAATAAATTGGCACATATTATTTTAAAAAGATCTTTTAAAAAGTTCTTTTTTATTTTTCATCTTTTTTGCAATAACTTGCAAAACTTCACATTAGAGTGATATTCTTTCGAGACATCAACATCAGTGAGCAAACTAAACGAAGTGATGGCTTTTAGTCAAAAACACACTAACTGTCAAATAATCACAGTATTATTTTTAGTCACGACAAGTCAAGACGACACATATTTTTTTATTATTTGCAAAATACAATTAAACAATAAAAAAGGTCTCGGTAAACCAGACGATCATTTTTTAAAATATTATGTAAATTGGCGCAGTTTGTACTGCCCAAAAATATAATCAAAAAACTTGTGCAGTTTGTATTGCCCAAAAGTTGCCGATATTGCGTTTGACGTAATATTCCCCGCTGTATAGGCAACACATGTTGCATTTTGTTAAAAAAAATAGAAAATAAAACATTAAAAAAGTAATGATAAGACGTCTAAATAACCAGAGGATCATTTAAAAAAAGAGCTTGTAAATTGGTGCAGCAGGAGTCGCTAACGAAGTCTCTGAAAATTTTGGCTTTGCGTTTTAAATATATAGATAAGATGCTTTTTTAGTATAATTGTATACATAATATTTCTAAATTATCGTTTAATGTAATATTACATAACAGGATATATAAAAAAATACACCAGATCAAAGAAATAAAAGAAGTTGTTCATTAATAGGTTAGGTTTTTTTTAAGGAAAAGAAATCAAACAAACTTTTATTACCAATTTATTTTATTTAAATGAGGAATATTTTAAACATAATGAATGTCAGAAAAAATGTTACATTTTTTGTTGTTATTTAAAAATAAACAGTGCGTACAAAGTTACTTTTACTTGTTTTAAAGAATTTTATAACTATTTATGTAATTAACTCTGATACAACATTTTCGTTGGGCAGAATTGGGCTGAGCCACAAAAATATCCATAGTTTTAAAGCAAGTATTTTTTGCCTTTCTCAAAACTATGATAATTAGGTAATTATCATAGTTGCAATCAGGTGATTACATTTAATCTTTTTAACATCTTCGGAATCTTAAGCCCGGAGAAGATGTACAATGTGTCTATGTAAGTTGGCGTCATATGGAAAACTTTTTTATTATAATTTTACGAAAAAAAAATTTATAAAAAAATCTGCATGGTCCAAAACCTAAAATACAATCATCAGATATCAAATTGTGTCAGTCATCTAAAAAATTCGTTATTTCTATATTTCCGATCTTCAATCGTCTTTTTGATTTTCCGTTTATAATTTGTTTCTGGCTCTTTATGTGTTATATCCGATAACAACAGGGTAAACCAAAACATGTTTAAAATGTTGTCCGAAACTACAATTATTAAAAATCCCAAGTTTAACAATGAAGTGATTTTTCTTTTTTAACGATTTTGTGCATATTTTTAAAAACATTAAAAATAACTGGCTTAATCTGAAAGATATTAAAAAGGTCTTTATATATCCATCATTTGAGAATTTTTCCTTTAAGTTAAAAGCCTGTTCTGCCCACCCAAGAAATGTTTATTGTTTGAAACAAAACCAACTCACAAAAAGAGCATATAAGCTGAATAAAAATCATTGTATCCAAATATCTTTGAAAAGCAAAAAGTAATTTTAACATTTTTTACGAATCAACCATTGTCACTCTAAATTCTTCAGTATATAAGGGCACCAAAGAATTTTTGAAAATTAAAAAATATTTATTTTTTTTTTTATTTATTCAAAAATTACAAAACAAAAACCATTAGGCTGGTGGTTGTACAGATATTAAGAATAATAGTCATGACTACGTACTTGTATAAAGAAAAAATAATTATAACAATACAGAAACATAGTGGAATGATAGTAAAATATCACAGAGGCTATTCTATAAAACCTTTGCTAGTATGCTTAAGAAAGTTATTAAAAAAGCTAAAAAACCTATAATACAAAATACATAGAAAATTCAGAAAATAAGGGAAGAGCAACTTGGAAAATTATCAATAAATTAACAAAAAAAGAACCGGAAATAAATACTGTATTTGATGGTATCAGGGGTGTGTATAAGGGGAAATCGGATAAGGACATACTAAACAAAGTAAATTCTACATTTTTGAATGCCTGCCCTGATATAAATAAAAATAAAGTTCCAGATTACAATAAAATTAGGACTGTTAAAAAATCTATATTTTTGTGTGGCACTACAACAAATGAGGTAATTAAATGTATACAGGGACTAAAAAACAAAAAGTCAGTGGGGGAGGATGAGATTCCAGTTGCTCTTCTTAAAAAGTAGCCAACCTAATAGCTGAACCAATTAGTCATATTATAAATTTAACATATCAGACGGGTGTTTTTCCTACTAGACTGAAACTGGCATATATTAAGGCTATTTATAAAAAAAAAGGTGATGCTGATAATCCTAAGAACTATCGCCCCATATCTCTTTTATCAAACATAAATAAAATATTTGAAAAACTGTTACATGAAAGATTGGTTAGGTTCCTGGATGAGAGTGGTGTGATTGTTGATTGTCAATATGGTTTCAGAAAGGGGCGTTCAACAGTAATGGCGATTTATTCGGCTCTTACAAAAATCTTGGACTGTATGAATGAAAATAAGAATACCGTTACAGTTTGTGTGGATTTGTCCAAGGCTTTTGACAGTGTTGACCATGGTATTCTTATTGAGAAACTAGAGCGCTATGGTATTAGGGGAATTGCTAAACAACTTTTAGTGTCATACTTAAAAGATAGAAAACAGCAACTAGTTGAAAGAAATGAAGAAGGTTGTTTAATAAAATCAGATATAGAGGTTGTAAAAAAGGAGTTCCTCAAGGTTCCATCTTGGGGCCACTCTTGTACATTCTGTACACTAATGAACTGCCAGAGATCATAAAAGAACACTTGGTTATGTATGCTGATGATACTTCTGTTATCATTAGTGAAACAAATGATTGTGATATTGAAAGGCATATTGGAGGCTCGCTTGAGGACTTAAAAGAGTGGTTTTTAAGAAATAACTTATTAATGAATATAGAAAAAACACAGATAATGAAATATTCAGCAAGGGAAACGGAGCCAGTTGTTTACAGTTTAGGTAATACCGATTTCTTAACTACAAAGAAGATCTCCTTTCTGGGAATGGTCATTGACCAAAGACTGGACTGGAAAAGTCACATTGAGGGTCTATCAAGTGAGCTTTCAAGGTACTGCTATGCGGTTCGAATATTAACGAATGAAGTTGGCATGGAGGCAGCACTTCAGGTGTACCATGCACATATCATGTCAAGAATAAGGTATGGAATTATTTTCTGGGGTAACTCAGTAGATGCGGAAAGAGTTCAGATACTACAAAAGAGATGCTTAAGATTGATATTTGGGATGGGATCTCGGGATAGTTGTAGACAGATGTTTGCAAATAAAAAATTGTTGACTGTTGTTAATTTATATATTTTTGAATGTATTAAATTTGTTTATAATAATGGGATCTTATTTTCTGAAAGTAATAAAAAACATAATTATAATACAAGAACAAGAAATGATCTAACTTTAGATAAAACAAAATATACATTTATACAAAGAAATGTTCATAATAGTCTTATTAAAATTTGGAATAAGGTCCCACACGATTTAAGGTGTTTGCCAGAAAATATATTTCTAAAAAGATAAAAACATTCCTGTATAGCCATCCATTTTATTCCGTGACAGAATATTTGAATAGCGTAGTAAGTGTGTAATTTTGAAATGTATTTTTTTATGTAAATAGGATTTTATTGATAGGTGTTTGATTTTAATTGTAATTTGTTTTACATGTGTGGTATGTAAATTCTATTGTATTTTAATATGTGTAAAATTATTTATTTTACTGTGTAAAATTTTAATCTTTTAGAATAGTGTGACACGTTCCACACCTCATTTTGAGGTATATATTTGTATATTTCTTTATACTTTGGAACAAATAAACGTATATATATATATATATATATATATATATATATATATATATATATATATATATATATATATATATATATATATATATATATATATATATATATATATATATATATATATATATCTATCACATAAATAAAGATTTAAAAAATGCAAGATACAAACATACAGGGTGACAATTTGAAAATGAACAGCATTTAATATTGCCTCTACCAATGATAGTATGAAAATTTGGTGAAACACATCAATTTCACATGTCAAGGGGGACAATTTTTGAGGCATTTGTTGTCGGGTTACTTTCAACCCCTGACCCCCAGTGCACCTACCCCTTAAATTTTAAATGGCAACCCCTATTGCTTTTACCATTTTTGTGTTCCTAAAATTCTACATAAACTGCATTTAATTTTTTTCAAAATCCTTTAATAATTAGATGATATCTTTTAGAGCCAAAGGTTATTAACTGGCTTTTGTTGGAATTTATTATCATTTTATTTTTAGTTGCCCACTCAAAACGCGGAGCAGATCCCTCTGGAGTCCCTCAGAGTTTGCACGGGTCTCAATTTTTCTATAGATGATGCAATCGTCTGCTAACCAGAACTTCAGAGTTCATTTCGTGAAAGACGTCCGATCAGATCAGGCTGAAGAGCCTGGTATTCACACTGATCGCATTGAAACTTTTAAACATCTTCGGGATTTTTATGCCGGAGAAGATGAATTCTTAAATTGTTTGTTCGAAGAGCCTGATAATCACACTGATCGCATTTAAAATTATCAATATCTTAGGGATTTTTATGCCGGAGAAGATGCTTCTTTAAATCGCCTCTCCTAAAAGTCTGATAATCACACTGATCGCATTTAAACGTATCAAGAACATCGAAATTTTTATGCCGGAAAAGATGCATCTTTAAATTGCTTTTCCGAAAAGTCTGATAGTCACACTGATCGCATTTAAACTTTTCAGCATCTTCGGGATTTTTATGTCGGATAAGATGCTTCTTTAAATCGCCTTTCCGAAAAGTCTGATAATCACACTGATCGCATTTAAACTTTTCTACATCTTCAAGATTTTTATGTCGGAGAAGATGCATCTTTAAATCGTCTTTCCGAAGAGCCTGATAATCACATTGATCACATTTAAACTTTTCAACATCTTCGGGATTTTTATGCTTGAGAAGATGCACCTTTAAATTGTTTTTCCTAGGAGTTTGATAATCACACTGATCGCACTTAAACTTTTCAGCATCTTCGGGATTTTTATGTCGGATAAGAAGCTTCTTTAAATTGTCTTTCTGAAGAGCATGATAATCACATTGATCACGATCACATTTAAACTTTTCAACATCTTCGGGATTTTTATGCTGGAGAAGATGCACCTTTAAATAGTTTTTCCTAGGAGTTTGATAATCACATTGATCGCATTTAAACTTTTCTACATCTTTGGTATTTTTATGCCGGAGAAGATGCATCTTTAAATTGTCTTTCCGAAGAGTATGATAACCACACTGATTGCATTTAAACTTTTTGACATCTTCGGGATTTTTATGTAGAAGATAATGCCTCTTTAAAGTGGTTACCCAAATAGTTCGGTAATCACATTGATCGCATTTAATCATTTTAACATCTTCGGGATTTTTATGCCGGAGAAAATGCATTTTTAAACTACCTTTTAAGAGTTTGATAATCACACTGATCACATTTAAACATACAAACTTTTTGGGGTTCTTTAGGTTCCGTTGCTGTATTTCTTGATAACCAATTTCAATTAAACAGTCTTTATTTTCTTTTTGACTAATGTTATTAGGCAACATCCTAAAAACAGAAAGAAAGCTGTTATGTTTATTGTGGAATTTTTGCATTAAATGAAAACAATTTAATTCTTTCACTTTTCTTTCTTGCAACTTTGTTTAGTTATAGCTAATTAAAAACTGAACACTTTGGATCAGCGCCTCTGCAGTTTTATTTAGAACAGTATCTAAAATTAGTGGGTATAATAATAAAATAGCAGAAATCCTATGCCCAAGATCTGAATAGGAAGGAATATATTTTTTTTAATTATAAATTAAAAATAATTTTAAATAATAATAATTGTTTAAATTTATTATTTTAAAAAATTATTAGAATTTTTATTCTGTACGGTTATATTAACTAAATAAATCTAAATTTCTCATAATATTATAATTAAAGTATTCCATGTCGCAAACAAGTGACGGTTTAAAAAAGATAAACGGAAAACCAGCGAAAACAAGACATTTTTCCCTAGGATCAATGTCCAGTGAAGAAATAAATTCTGTTATCGGAATTAACATTACTACAAAAAAGAAGAGATAAGGACATACCAAGATATGCAGGTATCAAAACAGGCAAATAAAAGTAAACAAGGGAATTCCGAATGTAAATTAAATGACGACACGATAAAACCCTGTGTACAGGATCAGACAGAAGTCGTGAATATTTGTAACGAAAATAGTGATGATATTTTCAAGCCAAAAACTATTATTAGACGCACACCAACAAGGGAAAATATGACGGAACAGACACAATTTGATATAATGAATAGTAAAAGACCCAGATCTGAATCTAGTCCAGACATTCAAATACATAAAAAAGACATTTTAGTGAAAATCAAGATGATTCAGAAAATATGGAGCTCAAGGAAGATATAATTCTGGATATGTTTAATAATTTAGACATGATAAATACCATAACAAACAATTCAGATCTACCTGAAAGTGATAAAAGCTCTTTAAGAAAAGCCCATACCAATTTGCACAAACTCATAACAAGAATTGTATTTCAGTACAGCTCGTTAGAAAAGAAGAACATCATATTAAAAAATCAAACACAAAAAAATGACAACACAGAAAAATTTGTACAACATTCAACAGAAAAAACATATTCAAACATTGTTAAAAATGCATTGAAAGAAAACGATACAGGCTCTGAAAAAAAGAAAACCTTCCCTGGAAAACACCACCCACTGTAAAAAGGCATGAAACTATCATTCAAATTAAAAATAATGATTGCCCAAATAACGCAATGAAACAATTGAAGAGTGAATTAAGACATAAGGATGTAGGAAAAGGATTTAAAAGTATCCAACAAACAAAAAACGGAAACATTGTAGTAGAAAGCTTTGATAAAAAACAACAAGAACAATTAAAATCAGTTCTAAAGGACAACAAAAATATCAAATTTAAAGAGTCAGGCACTCAAAACCCGATGTTTATGCTTACTGGCATTAACAAAGGTATTTCAGAGACAGAGTTTTTAGAAGAATTGCAAAATCTTAACAGTGAAATTGTAGATGAACTAGGAGATAGCGCAGTGGACAAAATTCAAGTTGTGACAAAAAGCAATGCCGAAACCCAGCCAAAGAAAATTGGATTTTACAGGCACCTCCGTCGATAGCTAAATGGTTTTTAAAAAGGGCACTGTTTTCTTTGATCTGGTCAGGGTATATGTTCACGAATATTTCAACATGGCTGTATGTTTTAAATGTTGTGGATATGGCCATGTGGCCAAATACTGTTCTGAAAAGGAGTCTTGCCATAAATGCGGAGAACAACATCCTGCCAAAGATTGCAAAGTGGAAAAACTTAATTGTCCAAATTGTAGAAAATTTAAATTTGAAAACACAGATCATTCAGCAAGAAGCAAAGAATGTCCGGTCTATGTAAGGAAGCTTATACAATTTAAGGCGAATATTAATTATAATGATTTTTTATAGATAAAGATTCAAATGGACAGGTATTAGACAGAGAGTGTGTCAAATTAAATAGAGAATGTGCAATTGTGGAGAAGAACAGGACTGATGAGCAAATCAGTGTGATACATCAGAATGTGCAATCATTGGGAAACTCTGTAGATAGTGTAAATAACATATTAAAAAATAATCAAACATGTAAAGTAATTTGTGTGACCGAACATTGGAAGAGTCAAGAAGAACTTAAATATTTGGTATTGAATGATTTTACTTTAGGTGCCGCCTTCTGTCGGGAACGGGGGAACATGGTGGTAGTGCTATATATATACACAAGTCGGTGAACTTCAAACCGCGAAACAAATTAAAGGAATTATCAATTAAAAATGTATTGGAGTGTGCGGCCCTAGAATGTAAGTTTGATAGACAACAGTTTTTAATATTGTCAATATACAGACCGCCCTCGGGCAATATAGAAACTTTTCTGAACAGTTTAGAAAAAATTCTTTCAACAATTTTCTCAGAGAACAAAAACATCGTCATAGCAGGTGATTTTAACATTGAAATGCTGAAAGATAATGAGAATCGAACTAACTTTTTGTCATTAATGTCTTCTTTTAATTTAGTCCAAACCATATTTGAAAATACAAGAATAACATTAAACGGGGGTAGCTGTGTTGACAATGTTTTTGTAAATTGTGAATATGTAAATAGCTTAGTTTTCGAGGCGTTTGTATCAGATCATACCGCTCAAAAGATTAATTTTCGGTCTCGTGAATTTTTTAAACAAAGTCCACAATATAAAAGACATTTCACAGAACAAAATAAAAAAATTTTATAAACTCGATAAAAGATCAAGACTGGGTGGATGTTTATGAAGTTAATGATCAGAATGTAAATACACAATGGAGTAAATTCATGAATATTTTTGGCTTAATTTTCAATCAAAACTTTCCATTAAAATTAATAAAAAATTCAACAAAAAAACAAAAACTCTACAAAGAAAATGATCAAGTTAAAGCATGTAAAAATAAACTGGATGTTTTATTAACTTTATCTAGGCACGACGATCAATACAAAACAGAATATAAAAAGGCTAAAAAAGAATATGATAATCTTCTAAGAGCGGTAAGATCTGAAGAATATGATAGAAAAATAGGTCTCTCTGATAACAAGACAAAGTCAATGTGGTCAATATGTAACGAAATTATTGGCAAAAAAACAAAGGTGATATTAATGTAAATGGTGATCCCAGTGAAATTGCGAACCAATATAATCAATTTTTAGTATCTATTGTGCCGGAGTTATTGACTAAATTGAAAAGTAGACCATTTAAGTGTAAAATAAAAGCAAATGATAGATCAATGTTTTTAAAGCCTGTATCCCCACGTGAAGTATGTAAATTGGCAAAACAATTAAAAAATAAACATAGCAGTGGTATTGATGAAATACCAACAAGCATTATCAAATTGGTAGTACCTCACATTAAGAATATTCTGAGCCATTTAATAAACAATTCTTTCAAACATGGTGTGTTTCCTAATCAGCTTAAAGTTGCACTAATAAAACCATTGTTTAAAAAGGGTGACCCAGAAATTATCGCCAACTATAGGCCAATTAGTCTGTTACCCAGTTTCTCAAAGATATTTGAATTAGCTATTTGTGAACGACTGATTGATTTTTTTGTCAAATGCAACTTATTAAACAATCACCAGCATGGATACACATCTGGTAAATCAACGGAAACGGCAATTTTTCAGTTCATAAAGACAATTTTAAAACATCTAGAGAGTAAGAAAATGGCACTTGGAATTTGCTTGGACTTGTCCAAAGCTTATGATTGCATAGACAAGGAATTGCTTCTTAAGAAATTAGATTTATATGGTATAAGGGGTAAGGCTTTAAAACTGTTGAGATCTTATTTGCTGGATAGAAAACAAAAAGTAAAAATTACAACAAACGGTACTACCTATTTTTCAAATTTTCTGAACAATGAATGGGGAATAGCTCAGGGAAGTATTTTAGGTCCTATCCTGTTTGTGATTTTTATCAATGACTTGCAGGCCGTAGCAGACTTAGATAGCGAAAGTATTACATGTTATGCTGATGATACAAACCTACTTATCGGTGGTGGAAGTATTAGTGAATTATCAGAGAAGGGATCTAATATTTTTTCTAAAGCAAGCGATTGGTTTATAGAAAATAGGCTTTTACTCAATCAAGATAAAACTAATTTAGTAATGTTCAGTACAAAACAATGCACTACACAAAAACCACCAAATTTACAAATATTTAATACAGACTTGAAACTTGAAAAAGGTGTTAATTTTTTAGGTTTAACAATTGATGAATTTCTAGATTGGTCAGAACATATCAACAACTTACTAGGTAAATTAAACTCAGTATGCTATGCTATCAGAGTCATTGGTAAATATATGAGTGAGAAAACCCTAAAAGTAGTGTACTTTTCCAATTTTCAGTCTGTTCTAAAATATGGAATTATATTCTGGGGAAAAAATACTCAGGTACAAAAATTATTTGTAGTACAGAAACGCATTCTACGGTCAATAAAAGGAATGGGTTACAAAGATAGTTGCAGAGGTATATTTAGGAGTGAAGGAATACTGACAGTATATGCTTTATATATTTATGAATCGCTAGTATTCTTTTTTAAAAATCGGGAAAGTTTTGATCTGCAAACATTTCATGGGTATAACACAAGAACTTTAAATGTTAACTATCCCAACCACCGACTAACATTGACTGAAAAGAGTCCATATTACATGTGCCTAAAACTTTTTAATCACTTACCGAATAATATCAAAAGCATAACAACGCAAAAAGCTTTAAATATAATGTTAAGAAATTACTGGTGGAATTAGAGCCATATTCACTCCTTGATTTTGTGTGTAGTTAATAGGTCTAGTAAATAGTATTTAGTATAAAACTTCTCTAAAATTGATTTGTGACGCTGTTTATTTTGTGTTTTAATGTTTTTGTAAAATGTATTTTAACACAATTTTAAATAAAGGCCTTCAAATAAATAAAAAAAAAATTGAGGATATTTTTTAAAACTAAATAAAGCCTTAACCATATTTTTTTAGGCAACCCTGTAGCAATACCTTTGTTTAAGTCATATATTTAATATAATAGTTTTTATCTGGTAAACACATGGGTACCTGCACCCATGCTTCCTATTCAGATCTTAGTCTATTAATATGAAACTGTTACCATAACTAGTATACCTTAAGTCAGTTTGTTCCAAATCTTCCTCCTTAAAATCCACTTCCTCGTTTTTTAATTTCCACTCTTCCAATTTAGTTTTGTTATCAAATCTATAAAAAAAATGGTGTGTGGTTTATTTAATGGTGGAACTTTTTCCATAAATGGTAAATAACCAAAGAAATGTCTTTTTAAACTTCAAAACCAATTTTCAATATCTTAAGGAAAAACACAGAAAATTCACTTTTAGCAGTGAAATTTTCAATGTTGGCTAGGACACTATCAAATATTATGATAGAAGTGTCAAGTGCCCAACGATTTTATTATTTGTCTGACCAATACCTCAGATTGATGAGAAGATTGGTGCGATCTGGTAGCTAGGACTTACTAAATTATTTTTTATTTCTTTTTATTTCTTTTTATTTTTTATTTTATTTTTTTTTTATTGAAATAACCTACAGAGACATGTCTCCAAATGGTAGCTTCTATTACAATAAAACCGTTTAACATATTTTTTTACATAATTTAATTTTAAGTTTTTGGTTTTGTTGTTATTTGACACTTCTCATTCTATTGAGTTCATTTAATCCCTGACTATAAATAACCAGAATTTACCAACGATTTTATATATTGAAGTAGTTCTAGAAAATATGTAATTCGCCATTTTGTCGCGGCGGCAATCTTGGATCTTATTTTTTTATAGTCAGCCTTATTCCACCCACAAAGACCTCTCATTTGAAAGCGATATTGAGGTAGTTGTCGAAAAAAATATGTAATCAGCCATTTTGTGGCGGCGGCCATCTTGAATTTAATTTTTTTATAGTTAGCTCTATTCTACAAATCAAGCCCTTTTATTTGATACCCGTATTCAGGTAGATGTGGAAAAAATATGTAATCCGCCATTTTGTAGCAGCGGCCATCTTGGATTTACAAACCTAAAGATTGTATTATATTACATTGTCATCAAAATTAAGAGTATGTACCAAATTTCAGATCCATCTGTGATCAGAAATTGGGTAGAATTCCAATTTCTAAATTTGACCCAAACAAATAATAAGTAACAAATAAACAGGTCAAGTTAAGAAAAACCGTTTAAAAATATGCCAATTGTGCTCTTAACAAGTACTAACTACAACTGACTTTTGTATTTTTTACAAATGGGCTTAATCAGGGAGTTACAGCACAGCACCGCTTTAATACAGCAGTAAAGCATATATTTTTTGGCACTATCCAAATTTTTTAAAAGTTTTAGCTATTTGAGCAATATTCTCATAAGAACACTTCTTAAAACCTTTTTAGAGGGTTCCTTTTAACGAGTATACCACGAATATTCATAGCGCCATATATGTAACCGGCGCTTTAACCCAGTCTGTTAATGTCAAATGTTTCGGGTATCGGACTGGGCGAACGCGTCACTTTTTTGTCGGACAAGTTTACCACAATGTTTTATATGCAATTTTTAAACATTGTGTCAAAAATCGTAAGTGTTACAGTCACGAAACCATAAGGCCCATTAACATGTTTTTGGGATCGGATTGAGCAAGTTTTGTTAACAATCTTAAAAAGTAAACATATATCTCAAAAGACCCTGTGCCTGTAACGGCAGAAAGTATTAACTGCTAACCATAGACGGATAATCCTATTATTCATAAGACCTATCAAAAATGAGGGCTAAACGTCCTAAACTGCACACAGAAACCTTAAATCTACATGACTAGAGAAGGCATGGAGGATCCAAAGGAAAAAAATTGTATTCAAAGCAGTTTATAACTGATAATTACTTACTTATCTAAATCCGCCAAAGGATCCCAAATATATTTCACATCCGTATTAGCATTGCTTGGTTCAATGTCAAAAGCATGTCCTTCTGACTCTATTTTTATTTTCGAACAAGTGGAAGTCTTATTTTCTATAAACACATCATCTTCAGGATCATTGTATTCTTCTTTAATTAATCCCATGGACAAATCATTATCCAATTCTCCAGACTTTTCAACTTTAATAAAAGAAGCCGAAAATTTGAATGAATTCCTTTTGTCACAGCCCATTTCCCCATGTACATTTTTTAACCTTAGTTCGACTATTTCGTTAGAAAGGAATAATTTCTCTTCTTTGTCGCTATTGTCCATCCTAGGAGGTGGTGTCATATATTTTAAATATTTAAATAGAAAAGAAAACAGAGTAAAAACACTATCGTTGGAAAGCACAGAAAGAAAAACAGAATTAACCTAGTTTATTGGGCCTCAACTAATAATTTTTACACGATTTTCTCAAGAAGAAAAGGCAGATCATACCACATAATGCACAAATTTAAACATTAGATACCTAATAAGATTTAATTTAATCATTAGCTTTTACCACAAAACCTGACAAAACCATAAGTCAAAACGGAAACTTTGAGCTTTGACGGAAACGGGAAAATTTAAGGCATTGAAATATTTGAATCTTCTTCTTTTCTTCCTTCAGTTTCTTGGTTTGGCTGCTATCAAGCGCCATCCACCAGCTCATTAGGTCGATAGCCTCCTGGTCTGGCTCTAGGCCATTGGCAGCTATCAATTTTTTTTTTTTTTTAATTTTCTTAAAACAATCTATTTATAACATTCAACATATATGTTTCTGACAATACATACAATTAACACTCAACGAGGTGTGCGGACAGTTAATTAGTAAAGACAAATAGCACAAACACAGGTAGGTAACTTTTCTCGCTCCCGGACAACTGAGGAGTTTGTCACACCCGAAATGTTGTCTCAGATAAGAACCCAGGGTCTAAAAAGAGGAAAGGAAAATTGGGAAAAATTATTAATCAAGTCAGGTAAATGTTACAATATGAACAATTAACACAGAAAAGAATCCAATTATTACAGTTTTATGCAATTATATTTTGTAAAATTATGCAGAATGTCTATAGCCTTTGCATTCATTCTGCCTAATACGGTGTTTATGTTAAGTGGAGTTTGGATACCACTTTGTCTAAGATGTTCGTATATATTGAATCCAGGAATGAAATTTATGGGACATTCTAAAAGTATGTGATTAAGATCATTAATATTGCCACATTCACATAGGGGGCTTTCTGTTATTCCTATTCTGTTTAAATGTTTTTTAATGAACTTATGGGTTTGGTTCCACCACTCTCAAAAATTCGAAGTTATTCATAGGTTCTGATTTATTTAGGCCCAGTTGCAATACCTGAATACTCTCGGTCTGCACTTCATACTCAAACTCAAAACAAGGCAGAGTGTCGTTCATATATAGATCTTGTAAATATGATCTTATTGATGTGAAGGCCTGGGCAAGGTAGTTAATCTGTTCTCTTCCTTTAGTTGTTTTACATTGCTCCTCCAGTTCCCTCAAAATCGGAACCAGGGGATGATTGTCAACACTGATCATTTTAAAGACAAGCTTTGTAGCCAGCCATGCACGTCTATGGTGTAGGTCCGTCTGTGAAGTTTCTGCTAATAGGACATTAGTCGGTGTTGATTTCATACTTCCTGTGATGATCCTTAATCCAAGATAATGTATTTTATTAAGTTTTTCTATATTTTTTTACTAGTGTTAGCTATAAACATTGATCCATAGTCTAGGTGTGATCTAACTAGTGCATTGAATGCCATTAATACTGTTTGCGGATCAGCCCCCACCAAACCCCACAAAACATCTTAATTATATTTATGCCTTTTCGAGCTTTATTAATAATGTTATTAATGTGTTTATTCCATTTTAAATTTTTGTTTAGAGTAACTCCTAGATATTTCACATCATCTCGATAAGGTACTATAGTATTATTTATATGTATGTTGTTAAGCTGATATTTTTTCCTGCCTTTGGTAAAGCACATAGCTTCACATTTATTTTTGGCCAAAGTAAAGTTATGTTCCGTCAACCATGTGTTGATCTTAATTAACTCCTCGTTGACTCGTTGTACT
>JACEGR010008861.1:0-32288 GCA_014170235.1 Listronotus bonariensis
TGGGTTGTAACTATCTATCTATCTATCTATCTATCCATCTATCTATCTATGGTAACGGAATCTTTGAGCCTAATTTTTACCAACTTCCAGCGATTCAATTTCTTTGAAACTTTGCACACGTATCAAGGACCGATGACAATGCAATAATTTAAAAACAGTATCCCGTTAAGTTCCAGCATTTTCCAGGAAAACTGGAAAAGTGAAAAATCGTACGTTCTGGCGGAGGCGCCAGATTAGACAATTGAATAATCGAACTTGACAACATTTGCCGACGGGTTGGGGACCGGGATAAGGTTGCAACACCTTAGTTAAACAAGCGTGCGTCCACCCATAGGACGCAACCCCTCGGCAAACGACAGGAAGACCATGGAGTTAACAAGAACCCCGTTAAACGAGGTACAAACCCCGTTACATGCAGACCAACCTGAAACCTGTTCGGAGTAGTTGCGTTCTGAAACCCCATGCAACAGTGAAGCTTTAAATGAAATGATTAGGATTACGCAAATAGTTCGTGAAACATTTCAATATCACATGACCGCAGAAAACTAATTGGTATATCGAACTAAAAATGAAAAATCAAGAATTGTGTGCAAAAAAAAGAAGGAGGAATACTGTGACCTGGTTAGTTCTTGGTTAGCTTTCAATTTCTTTGAAACTTTGCACACGTATCAAGAACCGATGACAATGCAATAATTTAAAAACAGTATACCGTTATCCTAATTTAGCACCGCCAGGATAAATAAATTCCTTAACAATCGTTTAAAATTATGGCGAATGCGCAAGGGCAATTGATGCATAACTTCCTGCGTTTTTAATTGACTCTTTTCAATTTCATAATAAAAGGTGTAAAAAATTATGTGGCCACTTTAGCTTTAAATCAAGAATTGTGTGCAAAGAATTTTTAGTAAATAAACTGGAGCATTTATTTTTAAAAACTAATTGATATATCGAACTAAAAAATGAAAAATAAATAATAGTTTAAAAAAACTAAAAAACACGCTTTTATATGCAACCGAACTAAAAATTAGAAAATAATTTTTCATTACAAAGAGTTTGTCACTTCAGAGTAAAAAGCGTGGGGTGCTTAATATATTAAATGTTATAATTATTCTATTTGCAAATATCTATGAGGGAAAAGTTATGAAAAAATAGTAAAATGCCCCCACGCTTTTTACTCTGAAGTGACAAACTCTTTGTAATGAAAAATTATTTTCTAATTTTTAGTTCGGTTGCATATAAAAGCGTGTTTGTTTAATTTTTTTAAACTATTATTTATTATTGTAGAATCATCCCTTAAAGTTTGTCGGTTCAGTTACTGGACACCCTAAATAAAATAGAGGACGATTCTAACAAATTTCAAGTGCGAATATCCCGAAAACCATCGGGTTTATTTTATACTTGCTTATAAGTTGTTTCAATAGGTATTTCAGAATTATCGTTAACTTTTGGACAGCCTGGCTACAGGGCAGATTCTTCTATTCATATTCATTAAAAAAGTTTATTTAAACATGGGTACGCACATTCCACGTTCCCAACATACAGGGTGTTAAACTTGTAAAAAAAACTGTTTCCTTTACCCAATTTGGTTTTATTTTGGCAATATTACTTATTGCATTAAGGAGTTAATTAAATAAATATAAAATATTTTTACTCCATCCCATAATTTTGTGCACCAAATTCAATAAAATTTTATCATTTTGTTCATTATCCAAAATTACACCTTTGGAATAAAAAATATATATATTTTTAATATATAATTACAACTATCAATAATTTTAAAATAAAAATGGTAATTTTATTCATTTTTTTATATTTTAAAATATTTTTAGGAGACAAATAGATTTTAAAAAGATAGCGTTAGCGTTAACGTAAATCATCTACACGATCATTATCCACCAGCTACCGCATTGCTTCTGTCTTGTCGGAAAAATCAATACAGACCTATTTCCATCCCTAGTGAAAATGTCTCGAATATTTTCGCGACTTTTGCGAAATATTTATAAATATATAAACGAAAAAATAATAAATAATGTTGTATAAAGGGTAGTAAATAATTACCTAACAATAACAAGAAAAAAAAGTGTAAATAACCGTGATATAAAAGAAACAAAGAATAAATTTTATGAAATAGGTAAAATAAACTGTGATGGTTTTAAAAGTGTGTCAAAATGTATAGACAACTCTTAGCTGTTCTAGGTAAGAATGTAGCTTATTTTTTTCTAGCTAAATAAACTAAGCCAATAATTATCCCCAATTTATAAAATTTAAATATGTTACTGTAATGTTATTATTTTTCTTTAAAAAATTCTTAGATGAAAAGTTTAAATATTACTGCAATAGAGATGGTGCAACGTTTTAAAATCCTATATATGACATCATCAGGGTTTTTATTATTATACAGAGTGTCCGGTAGCTTAACGAAAAACTCTAAAATTTTTAAGGGGTGATTCTTTAATGAAAATTAGGAAAAAAATTAACATATGTCCTAGCGTCCTACTTTTTAAACTACAAGGTGTTAAAAATTAAAAAAAAAAAAAATTAATAATACCTTTTCTACCAATTTAGATATTTTTAAAAAATTTGAGAGACGCTCCATTTGTATTAAAAGACATTTTTTAGCACAAGAAAAAAATTGCACCAATGTCGTCCATGAGGCGTTTAAGGTAAATATTTTAAAAAATGGTACGCTACAGCAGTTTTATAAAATAAAAATGTTTTTTAAATTTCCCATTTACTTTGGAAAAAAATTAATCTCTTGACTTTTTCCCATTTTTCGGCATGGTAATTTGTCATTTCGTATCGCTTTTATCAAATTCTGCAGTAAAAAATCGCTCTTATTATTTACGATTCATTCTGATGACTCCAGTGATAAAGATTGGGCCAACAATCCCTATACAGGGCAAAGGGGGAGGCAAGCGAGAAAAAGGTAAATTGGCGGACTTACTTTTTGACCTTGGTCGATAGTATGCACCCAACGACGTTGGTCTCTATTTACCTGTGAAAAGTGAGGTGCGGAAATGAATAGTCTACCCTTCTACAAACAAAGCACTGCTTACCCATATTGTCTTTAAAAACATTTTCTAATCACCAACAAACACCAGAAAATACACAAAAACGCATTATAAGCTTTATTTGATCACTTTTGGCTTTCCAAATTGTCAAATGACAGAAACCAACAGAAATGACAAAGCAAAGGGGGCGTCACCCACAAGCGTTTAGGAAAAGTTCATTCATGTTTTATTTACGATGGAGTAAAAATCCTGGGCGGCGTTGCCGGGATTAACAAATAATCACGTATTTTCAGAATTTTGCTTTTTTAAAAGATAATAACTTATAATATTTGAACATATTTTTTATTATGATATCTAAAAATGATAAAATATATGTATTGTTCATTTAAAAGTTATATTACAAAATTCTTTAATATAGAGGCTTATCCAACAACTACTTGTGGTTAGTAAGTTTAGAGTGGAAAAATTAAATTTGGCAAACCGCATTTTAGCGCTTTTACTGTGATGTATTGATGACAACAGCTCAAACATGGTCATTTATTTTGTCATTTGGTATCGCTTTTATCAAATTCTGCAGTAAACAATCGCTCTTATTATTTATCTATACCAGAGGTTCCCAAACTATTATTTAATAAGATAACCATGCCGAGAAATGGTTTTTATTTATTTACGCAAAAACCGTACATTAAATAAAGAAAGTCAAAGATCAAATTTGTTCAAAACTAAATGGGAATTTTAAAAATATTTTTATTTAAGAAAAATGCAGTGGCGTACAATTTCTTTCTTAAACCTCTCACCGACACACTGTGGTAAAAATATTTTCTAATGCATAAGAGGCGTCCTTCCAATTTTTTTTTTTAATAACTGAATTGGTATAAAAGTTATTAAAAAATATATTTTTACAAAATTTTTAATTTTATGAAGCGTTAATAGGCTGATATAATTTAAGCAATTTTGTATCTTAACTAATTAATGAATTTAAATGATCCTGTTTATTTTCTATATTCCGGAGAAATAGCCAAATATTCTTCCAAATAAAATAACACTGTTATTTATTACAAAACCTTATATTTTCTAAATAATTTTTGTAGCATTTTAGTGATTTTATATCCGTATATAGTATAGCCCTGATGATGTCGTGGAATCTCAAAAAATCGAAACAACTGATTAGTTTACCTAGAGCTGTAACACAAAATAATATGCATATTATTTATAAAACTCAAAAACAAACCTATTTTATTACAGTATATTTTGTACATTTTGGAAAAACACAATGGGAATGTGCGCGTGAGTAAAAAATACACATTTGAAGCAACCCAAACACGTTTTTTGCAATTTATGCTAGATTTACTAAAAAAACTTTTTCAAGTAGTTGGTTACTATAGAAACTTAGACGATTTTACTAAAAAAATCCACACCTATACTTCATTGTATACAGGGCGCCAGAATACTTAGTTTCCACAATTTTGGACGCCCTGTACCATTTCATACAGTATTTTGAAAGTTACAATCTAAAATACTTACTTTTTTAGATAAAAATTAGGATTAGATGCAAAACAAAACTTTTTTAAAGCAAAAGTCGAAATGCTTTTGTGGATATCTTTTAAATTTTAGGATCTACACCAATAAATTTACTTATTTTATTACGTTTGTGTGCACTGACTGTATTTCTGTCCTTAAATAACTGTATAAAAATACCTACTACTTTAAAAACAGAATATACTCCCAGCAAACCCTATTTGCCGGCAATGTACATTTTTCATATTGGCATTGATGGTAAAGCATTGGCAATTGGTGGCAATATTGTGCCAACATCTTATACGCATTAAAAGTCAACCCTAAATAACACTTAATTGCCAATAAATTTTACATGCAGGCGAATTGCCGGCAAGCATACAAAAATGGCGGCATACCAATCCTCATTAAAT
Source organism: Listronotus bonariensis (assembly GCA_014170235.1). Taxonomy (NCBI): domain Eukaryota; kingdom Metazoa; phylum Arthropoda; class Insecta; order Coleoptera; family Curculionidae; genus Listronotus; species Listronotus bonariensis. The sequence continues at coordinate 4,940 of JACEGR010008861.1, forward strand.
AAAGCACGCGTTTTTATTGCAGGCAAATAAATATTGGATTTTTGAAGGCAAACCTTCAACGCATATTCATACTTTTAAACCATATTATTAACATTGGTATTTAACTAACATTAAAGCAATTTTTTGATCTGTTTTATTTATAATGGCAGCTAAACAACATTATTTTAAGTTTTTTTACATAATTTAAAGGAAATGGCCTTTTCATAACATTTTATTGTTAAAAATCATGCAAATAAAAATTAGGTCAAACAAAATGTTTATTATGTATTTTGGAGCGAATAAAAATAAAATGATGGTAAAATTAGCTACGTTAATTTCGACCGAAGCGTGACCGCTTTGTGCATTTGTTTTCTACGTGGTTTTCTAGCTTTTTAGTTTCTTTTTTAAAGAAAAGAGTTTTTTAATAGACATAATTAAATGTATTCATTACCTAATAAGTGTGTGTTGTGTGATTAATTGGTGATGGCTAGTCGAGAAGGCAAAATATTCAAGTAGACTGTTAGGAGCTGTAAACATTTTGTTTAAAACTTTATTAAAAGTTTTAAAGACGTGTTAATAAAAAATATTATATATATTTAATAGTTTTTTGACATACCGATAGATGGCGTAATGGACAATAAACTACTACGTTTCTGCAATATCTTCGCTTTTTATCGTCTAAACCGTACCCATTAGACAAAAATAATTCGAGAGTGGTCTGCGGTAGGTGATCTCACTTAGCTTTGAAAGAAATATCTTCGGCTAGTGTAAAAATTTGCATCTCCAAGTTGGACAGTGTTCCGAGAGATGGTACTTTGCATTGCAAGGAAATTGCATGCAGTAAGGAGTTTTTTCCTATTTTAATTTTCAAATAAAATATCGCATCATTTTAGCTTTTAAAAAAGTATATGCGACAATTTTCGTCAATAAGACGTCAGCTTGCTGCTTGGGAGTATCTGCATTTGCCCACTTTCGTGTCTCTTTGTTTTTTTTGCCAATAACTTATTAATGATGGATGTCATCATCTTAAACGCATTTTTTTGCCAATAACTTATTAATGACGGATGCCATCACTTTATCTGCAACACGTGGCCTAATAACGGCCAATTGCCCACTTTCGCGTCTTTTTGATACCTTTTTGCCAATGCCTTGCCATTAAAGAGTGTTGGCAATGCCAGTAAATAAAACGTACAACGCCGGCAAAAAATGTTATATGGGACTATATGCTTGACATTAACAAAAACTAAAATTTATAGGGCGGGGCAAATTAAAAGTATACCATTGGATTTTTCTTATATTTTTATTATAGATGGGTCCACATTTAATTCATTCTGAAAGCAATACCGCAATGTTCACAAAAAATAATAAAGTAAACAAACCTTTTCGAATGCACATAGCCTCGGACAGAGCCTGAAAACATATTTTTAGATAAATAACGAAAAAAACATTGTTAAAACACGTATCACGTACTTAAAAACATCCTCTTATTTCGCCTCTGTCCTACTATAAAGCCGGTGGGACGTGGCGTGGTAATAGAAACTTGTCGGGTTAAATATTTTTTGCTGCAATAAATCATTGTTCACAAAAGGGTTTGTTTACTTTGTTATTTTTTGTGTACTTGGCGGCATCGCTTTAAGAATGAATTAAATGTGGACCCATCTTTATCATGTGACAGTCTGGTAAGGCTTGAAGCCCTGAAGTAACCAAGTTTGCACACATTACTTTTGGATCTCAGCTAAAATATCTTACGCGCAACACCTAATTCTGGGGTCACCTGGTAACATTTGACAAGTAACAGGTGTCATAATTTTTAAGCATGCGCAAAATCCTAAAACAGATATATCTCACGTTTTCCATTTTTTAAATTTTGAAAGCCCTTCAAAGATCTTAGTAGGTGTTCCGGTAATTGGACCCAATAAAGATTCCATACCATGGGATTGACTAATATATCGTAAGGAATTTAAGAAAATCAAAATTTTATTTATGCGGGGTAATGCTTGTAAGAAAACAACAGAGAACTACCTAGAAGTCAGTTAGTAACAATTTTTCCTAGTTTTAACTTTAAATTTATTGGTGTAGAGGTAAAAAAATAAGTTTGTAAAACATACTTCATTATTTTAAAATAAGAATACCTTGTCAATGTTTTTTTGTTATCTTTTTTTTATGAAGATGGCCCTGTTATACAATAATTATTACAAAAACAAATAAAATATGTGCAACTTTTATTTGTTGTCTTCGGAGTTTATAGCGTTTTACCTAATTTTTTAAAAATTCATAGATTGAAAAAAATTCTATCTTCTGGGACTCCAAAACGACAAACCTGAATACAAAGGATGTTGAGATTATAACCAGGATTTCTTTCTAGAACCAAACAGTTAGCCATGTTCCAACCCCTTCTTAAAACACTTTAATTTGGTATTAACCAAACTAACCAGAACATTTTTGTTTTTGAATTCACAATCAGAATTCTTTAAAATCCTCCGCCATTTTACAGCCAGTTGGATTTTTAAATTCATTGTTTAGTGTTATTTTTGAACCATCCTCGTATAATGAAAAGAAAAACAGTAATAATAGCAAAACTAAATTTGTCCGATACTGCAATTTTCTTTTATTAAAAAGTTTTGTACACACCAATAGTTTTTAGAAGCTTTAATTCACATCTTTTATCTTTATTTTTCGTTCTGCTTCATACAGGGTGATTTTACTTCTACCATTTTTATAGAATAAATCCTTTTAACAAAAAAATATTACTTGGTATTTTTATTGTAACACTGTACAAATTAACAATGGGATATTATACAGGGTGTTTTGTTCGTTATTTATTATTCCTTTACTTTAGATTAAAGTAAAAACACCCTGTATATGACACCTTTCATTAACTTTTGTAAATTAAAAACGTTTTATTTTTGTTTTTGTTTAAATGGTTAAATTAATTTTTTCGGAGCTATCCAAACAAACACCACACAAAAGATTGGGACAAGTTTATAAAAGACCAATAATAAATTTTTTATTAAAACTAAAATTCTTTATTTAAAATTAATCACAATTGCAGGTTAAAATTGACAATAACATTAAAAAATTAAAACGCAAAATTAACAAATGCAAATCAGTATTTATTATTATAAATCAAAATCTAAATTTCAACTCAAAATAAGTCAAAACTTGTAACTTTTAATGGATGGTAATTATTTGCGTACATGCCAAAAATTAAATTAAAAGTACCAAAAACCAAAAAAAATTAAAAACAAGTAAAAAGATAACTAAAAATCGACGTTTCGGTGGCAAGTCTGTCACCGTTGTCAAGATAGATTGAATAAAAATAATAAAAATAAAAATTAACTGTTATTATGGTTTTATATTTTAAAATATTTATCTTTTTAGGATATTCTGAAATCTCTTTGCAGCAACCATAATATCAAAGCTGCAAATCAAAATTATAGTATTCAATTCGAAATTCCAAATTTGTAGCTCAGCAGCTGAACTGAGAAACCACTAAAAGTCAAAAATTCCACAACAACTCGGTCACTAAAAGTCAAGACTCACAGTTGATAGTCAAATTTACAAATGCAGACATCAAATCTAAGTCAAAATTCTTTAAAGCAATTGTAGGCCGAACCTGTAGTAGTTGAGTTCGTAATATACAACTAAAGGCCAAAATTTATATTTCTTATATTATCAAACCTTTAGTTACAAGTCGGAGATACAGCACAGCATCCTATATTTTTAGTTCTCAGTAAAAATTTCATAATTTTAGGTAGTACCGAGATTATCGCAAGCGAAATTCCATAGCCAAAACGTGTAAATTTCGCATAATTCAAAAACTATTAATATAAAAGTTACTAAAGTCGAAATTTTTAATTATAATTTGAATTTTAAAAATTGTAATTTTAAGTGAAAATTTGTATTTATTTCTACATGAAAGTCTGAATCTATATCTATAATCTAACACTTAGCTGCAAATTCTAATTTGTAAAAATTACATTGGTCAAAAATATAAAAATATGGGTCGAATTTAACTATAATTGTAAATGGGAACAATTGGTGGAAATTTAAAAGTTTTGTTTAAAATCTCCACAAGAATTCAAGTTGAAATTCATACCAATAAGCTCAAAATGTACAGATAGGACTTATTTATAACTTTAAGTTACAAAATTTATTTAATATTTTTAAAGTCACACAATTATATAATCTAAATTGAATTACCAATATAAGTCAAAAAGTTAGTATTGAAATTGTAAGGGCAAAAATCCGTAGTTATAATCGAAATTTATTTAAAAGTACCAAAAATATAATTTTAATAGATAAAACTAACTTGTTATGGATTTTAATTTCATGGTGCAAAATGGTAATTTTAAATTTGGCAATAATAAAAACAATTTTGTTGTAATTGTGAACCTGTTGACTTGGTGGCCCGAGTTGTAATTGTGAATTTGCGTTTGGCTAATGGTCTACAAGTTTCACCTATATAAAACTTATTGCATTCGCAAGGTATTTTTAAACACCACATTTTTACGGAGTATATACCAAAATACATAAACCCAATATACCTTTAAGTCCTATAGTAAGTTGTTTACCAAAGGATCTAAAATGTTAGGTAGAAATTTTGCTAATGGAGGTGTGGGTGACTTTATACAACTTACTATAGGACGTAAAGGTATATTGCATGGGTTTATGTATGTTTGGTACTCCGTAAAAATGTGGTGTTTTAAAAATACCTTGCAAATGCAATAACTTTATAAGACCATAATAACAGTTAATTTTTATTTTTTGAATTTTTATTCAATTTATCTTGACAACGGTGGCAGACTTGCCACCGAAACGTCGATTTTTAGTTATCTTTTTACTTGTTTTAATTTTTTGTTTTTATGGTACTTTTAATTTAATTTTCCATCCATTAGAAGTTAAGTAATAAAACAAAATATTTTATGATAACAAAGTTGGTGTAAATTATAAAACAAATAAAAAAAGGTGTTTGATTTACAAAAGGAAGTCTCGCGTAATTTCCCATTAATTTTATTTTTTGCTTTGTTTTTCAGTGATAATATTGCTAGCTATTACTACCGTTTGTAAAGCGGAATGTCAGAGTAAGTTTGCTGTTTTTTTGCATCCCAGATTTTTCTTAAAAAACGTGTGAATGTTGTGCAATATTTTTAGCATACGTTTGGGTAATGTCGCACTTTTTTAAATGCATTTTTAAATTTTTTATAACTTTTCGTTCATTTAATATTCTTAATTTAACTGTTTTAATTATTAAAAGTTAATCTGATTTTATAATAATAATATTTTCAAATTTGACCAAATAAAATGCTTATTTGTTAACAATGGTTTAAAGGGATGCCATTTATAAACTATTCTTTATTACTGATTTACAAATGTTCATATGAACTAATTATAAATTATAAGGCATAAGGGCAGCAGTTGTGGGTTCGTGGAGACTTAAATTTTAAAGTAAAATATAAACTAGTCATTATAATTGTCTTTTTTCATATAAATGTTTGCCAACTCTCGTTTCTCACTGGCAACAGCGCACAAGAAAACAAGGATTAGGTTATTTTTGAACAGAATTTGTTTTTTTTATGTTCTTTAAGTCCCCATTTAAAATACAGTTTTAGTGGTTAACTATTAAATGTTGGTAAAGATGGGTCCAGTACACAAAAAATTATAAAGTAAAGAAACCATTTTCTGAACAATGATTTATTGCAGCAAAAAATATTTTACCCGACGAGTTTCTAGTACCACGCCACGTGCCACCGGTTTTATAGTAGGACAGAGGCGAAATAAGAGAATGTTTTTTAAGTAGGTGATACGTGTTTTAGCAATGTATTTTTTATTATTTATCTAAAAATATGTAATCAGGCTTTGTCCGAGGTTATGTGCATTTGAAAAGGTTTGTTTACTTTATCATTTTTGAGTACTTCGCGGTATTGCTTTCAGAATGAATTAAATGTGGACCCATCTATACCAACTTTTATTTGCTATATAAAGCAAGCTGTATATTAAAACCTTGCTTTTAAATTGAATGCTCTACAAAAGTGTGTCGTGACTTATGCCGGTGACGTAGTATGAGACGATAAACCTTATTTTTCGTAAAAACACGTTTTTTTGCATTTATCTCATAAAAATGACAAGAGCTACAGACAATTTTATAGAAAATTCCACACCACTGTTTTTTGATCATTTGTTGTATCAAATGTATACATCAATTTTAGGCGAAGAACCAATTCTAAAACGGTATTTACCAATCGGTTATGTTGACGTTTAAACAATGTATTATATGTCAAAGTTGTCACCAATTATTATCGCGGTTATAATTGGTTGAACGCCAAAAATTGATGATAGTTTTGGTTGCATTACCATGACAACACAAGTATTTATCGATTTTTTTCTTCTGCCTGGGGTAACCTGGAGCGAATATAGTGGAAATTTTTTGACATAATCATTGAATTTGTTTTAACGTCATGTCTGTCATTCACATACATAATTAAAGAAAATGTTATTTTGTACCGGTTGTAGTATTTCAGACATAACATAATATAAAATAATGTAAGGTTTTTAGACCCTAAATGACAATTTTATACAACTAGAGTTAGTAAAATAATAAGACTAAAGTACTAGACATAAGGAAAGAGCAAACGAAAGCAAGGTATAGGTCTAAAAAATTAAAATTAACTACTTTTACCAACTGTAGTGATATAAGTTATATATAATATAAAAGAATAAACAATGATAAGCTCTAAAGTTACATATACTTGTAACTACAATTGGTAAAATGGAAAATATTTATTTTATAGTAAAATTTTAAAGCTTGTGTCAAAGTTACAAATATTAATTTAAAAGAATATCATTTAACACAAACTAGGTGTGAAATTTTCTTACCGAATACCACAGTGCTTAAATTATTCTGGGAAATTTTTCTCGGCCACGAATATTTTAAGAAAATTCTCCCTCGTCTGCAGCTCGAGATAATTTTTAAAATATTTGTGGCCTTAAAAAATTTCCGGATATAAATTTAGCACTAGTGGTATTACAAGTGAAAATTTATTTCTTTTACAAAAGTTTCTTGGCACCAAATCACTAGGATCTTGGTAATTTGCTGCTAGGGACCTTTTGTAAAAATTAAATCTTCTATAAAATTGTCCTACATGTGTTCTGTAGCTCTTGCTATTTACGAGATAAATGCAAAAACACGTGTCTTTACGAAAAAACAAGGTTTATCGTCCCAGACTAGCTCACTGGTATAAGTTACCATTTCGCCGCAATGGACACTTTCATAGTTCGTTAATTCTGAAAGACTTAGGACAAGATGATAACATGAAATGCTGCTGAGCTATAGAAATTTAAAAATGAAAAATCAAATATCCCGTGTATTTTAAATGGGAAATCTTCATACGCTGTTGTCGAGTACTAAATATAAATTTTAAAGGTTTAAACTTTCAGGAAATTTTCTGGGATGGGAGAAAAAAATTAGTTTTGTGAATGGCAACCTTTAAACATGGTTTCAGAAAAAAATGTTTGCATGACTAACCAATTACCAAACTTAAAAATACGTTTATCTAAAAGCACATCATTTACTGAAAGGATTTATTCTTTGGCGTAATTTTGTTTATTTTTAAGTTATGTGCTAAAAATCATTTTAAATAATAACAAAGATTACCTTAGAAAAGTAAAATATCTTAAAAATATTTAAAAATACCTTCTACTGAGATAACTAACAGGCTTTTTAAAATTTCCTGCTATCCAGTCGTTAAATTTTAATAAATTATAAAAAATAGAGAACTTTTTATGTATCTTACTACTTTTTGAACTCAACTAGCCCTTCACTCTGTAGTTTTCTTAAAAGCTTTTAAAATTACATTCTATAAACTTCAACCAAAGTGGTTTTTAGTATAGTGATGCTTAAAGCCAGCCATGTACGAGATATATACAGAGTAGAAAAAAATGCTATTTATTATCAATTTATTTTATACTTACATGTAAAGCTCACAGTATTTTAAAATGGTAGGTACGTATCCCCACGTCAAGATCGGTTTATTTTTTCCAATTCCTCTAGTTGACACCTATCTCACCCTAGCTTATTTTTTTAAATTTAATTAAAATGTTTTCAAAGCAATAATTTTAGTTAGGGATCCTTGGACCATTTTTACCATTAATTACTAACGGTAATAGTTCGATATAGCGGCTTTCGCTATTATAAGAGATTTGTGAAAAATTCTTTTTCAGGGCGTTTCTATAGGTCCACTATGACACAAATGTGTGTGCGCGTTTTCCAAAATCCATTTCTATATTTTATTATTAATAAAAACATATTACGGGACGGTGGAGTGAACAGGCTGGGTGGGGACAAAACAGTATAAAGCCAACGTCAAACACAAGAAAACATTAATACACTGCACTCGGGGCACATGAAAAATTTAAATTAATTTTGAAAAGTATAAAATTTTTCGAAAAACTATCCCACACATGTGAGATATCTCGTCCGCCATTAATTAAAGGAATATAGGCGCATTCATTTTGGTCAGCTGATAACATGATGTTCGTCATTATGAAAATGACTGTCTTGATCGAAGCAGCGTTGCCAAACTTCTTATGAAGAATTAACACCAAGCCTATTTCTGGGATTATCCACCATTTCCATGAGAAACAATGGTATTTTTTGTAGAAATGCCTCCTTCTTTATGTTTAGGTATTTTCCTTTTTTTCTCTACAAATTATAACAGGAAGAAGGAATAACTTAAATTTTCATATGAATTTTGTCCTGTATCGTTCTTTTTTTTTTAAGCTATTGACAATTTCTCACTTTATTTGGCAACATCGCAAGACATTTACAGTTCTATTGCAAACTCTTCTTTTATGCAGTGACAGTCATGGCGGGATTGTTGAACTATTATTTATTTTTAATTTTTTTAAACAATTTTTTGGACATTTTTGTAAACAGAAAGTGCGCTGTGTACTGTGAAATACTGTTTTTGGGCGTTTAATGTAGGATTTCTACTGTTTCGTCCCCACCCAGCACCCCTGTTCACTCCACCGTCCCGTAATATGTTTTTATTAATAATAAATTATAGAAATGGATTTTGGAAAACGCGCACACAGATTTGTGTCATAATCGACCTATAGAAACGCCCTAAAAATAATTTTTCAAAATCTCTTATAATAGCGAAAACCGCTATATCGAACTATTACCATTACTAACATTAAGTGTGTTGATTTGACAAACATAAAAATTTATTACAAACAGGAATTTTCTGTTAATTTTCAAAATAATTATCTAAATAAACCGAAAAAATATTTGTCCTACAACATGTAAGGTTTCATCAGAGTCCCCCACCACCAACACGTATGGTTAACAATTATGTGAAAAACAATTACTAACTAGCTGATTTTCTTCTGTTACTATTTATTAGAGGCTAGCAAAAACCGGAACCGGTTTCTGGTTAAAACTTGTTAGCCGAATATTTAAAAACCGAGTATTAAAAGCCGTGGTTTTTAAAACCGAAAAACACAATCCGGCTTTTAAAACCAAAAACCGAAAAACGGTCTTTAAAAAACCGAAAACCGAAAACAGTTCTCCTAAACATAATACCATTAAAACCCCTTTTATTTCAAACAACTCTTGCCAGAAACATTTTTCTTCTATAATGCGCCGTTTTCTGGTTATTTGCCTGTCTAAGGTTAAATGAACCACCCTGTATAATCTGTCAACCAATATCAGATTTTGCAAAATGAACGGTTGTTCTTGTTTTGGATATAAACCGCAATCAACCAAAAACCTATTAATTTATATTCGAAGAACGCTTTTCGATTTTGGCCAATTATCCAAAAACCGGTATTCGAAAGCCGAGTATCCGAAAAACCGGTATTTGAAAACCGCTTTTTAAAACCGGTTAACCCATATTCGAAACCGGTTAACCGGTTTTCGAATACCATTTTCGGTTTTTGGTCAATACCGCGTTAACCGAAAACCGGTTAACCGAAAAACCGGTTTCGGTTGCCAGCCCTACTATTTATATAATTTAACACCCACATTTTTCCTACACATTGCAAGGTACGTCATCCCGGTTTTTGATATTCATCAAATCAACATATTTTAATCTCTGCTACCCCTGTATGCTACCACCAACGAAAATTTAATTGTTGTAAGGGAAAAAGTTGGTCGTCTCGTTAAAATAAAGCTACTCAACAAAAATTAGCTTGTTAGTTAGTAATGACTGGTAAAAATGGTCCAGGGATCCCCTAACTATAAATTCCACCCTTTTTAATTTTTAAAAATTTTCTAAATTGAATTTTTATATGCAACATCTGTAGGTACATTATTATTTGCGGTAAATAACAGCATTAATTTCTTTGCTAACCATTAACTTATCTAACAACTATAGTGATTTTAAGTTTGGTACCACCAAAATACTTTATGTTGTACTAAATGTTCTATTCGACTAAGTTTTGGCAAAAAACCGGTACACTTTTTCTAGCTCGCCAGATATATTGTTACGAATGCGACAGTTGGTCGGACATGCGCTGTAAAGACCCTTTTAACTACACTGCTCTTCCAAAGGACCAACCACCATTGATGACGTGCAATGGATGCTGCGTGAAGATGGTCAGAAATGCGAAATCACGTAAGTAGATTAATTGAGTATCTAAAACGTTCGCTTACGTTTTATTTTTAAATGTATTCTTGGCTTTGGTCCCTTGTGGTCCAATTCGCCAGCTCTCCCCTTCCGGACTATGCTTTTTAATGCTTTGTCGGTGGAAAATCTGGATAGTCGAGCCTCGTAGCTCCCAGAAATTTTAAAACATGCAAAATAATACTGATGCGATGCATAATTTGACAGCTGCAAAACCTGCAAAAGAACTGCTACTGGTATTACGTATAACCGGTCATTGTCAAGATTGACGCTTCAAGCGGAGGGCGCCACGGAGATAGTACGATTAAACCTTAATTTTTGTACAGGGTGTCTAAAATCAGTATGTATCCATAAGTAAAAATATATATATTCGATTTATAACAAAATAGTAGAAAACCGTGTATAATACTGTAAACAAAATTATTACTGAAGTTTAAATTTTAAAGGTAGTAGTATACATGGTTTTCTCTTGTTTTGTTTTAAATTGAATGTTTATCTAAAAATTATGGATATATACTAATTTTGGACACTGTTTGAAGTATAAACACATTGGCGCTTATTCAAAATGTTCACTTTTTAAATATTATTAATAAGTGAACAAACTTAAGAAAACTAAGGGGTAAATAGGGTTGCTGGGCGGGGTAAAGAAGTGAAAACTTTTATATTCCTTTATATTTAAACAAATTATAAACTTGGGGCTCACTTATTTTTTTTTATGAAGTCTATATCATCGCCCAGCTTATCTCCAGAAGAAAGATGCCGACAGTTTAGCGTGAATCTTTACTCGATGGCCAAACGTTAAAACGCCCGTACAGCACCTCCAACCGCCACTCCGGGAATGTCCACACTGTTCGAAGGTCAAACAAAGAGTTGTTCGTTTAAGTTGTCTATGAATATAATAAATGGGTCATTCTCAGTTAAGACGTAATAGCTTTATTGATAAAACGCGGCATGATGAAAATATTTAAATTTTGATCTAATTTTTTAACAGAATCATCAAAACAATCAATTTTTTATTTTCTTATTTATACAGGGTGATTCACGGTCGATGGTAGGTTAGACGTTTATGGAAAACGGAACATAGAATTTTTCTGAAAATTTAGCATCTTACATTTTCTTACCTGTTCTATCGATCTAAAATATTTTCAGCATTGCGACGTTGCCGCTTTTATCAAAATGTCCTAGAAACTTTATTTTTTAAATGGAACACCCCTTATATTAACAAGTTTTTATATTCGCCCTTTTATTATAATACTTTTTTGTTACTATTGCCCTATACCTATCTCTATCGGTTTTCGAGATAAAAAATAATTTGTGTTAAATATGGTCCAAAACATGGCCCTAATTAAACTTAAGTAAATTAGTGCTTTCAATTCATGAAAAGTTGATGTTTTTGTGGTAGTTTAGACAGACACGATGTATTTAATTTACACCGAGAAATCGACTCCATATCATACAGGGCGTGCTAAAATTACTATTATTTCCGTTATTCTTAAAAGGGGTCAAAAGATCATTTTTTCAAATGAAACCCCTGTATATTACTCAAAAAAATTAAAGATGAAGAAGAACGCTTTAAGATGACATATCATGTCCCTATACCTAAATCATCAAGTTTTCTTAATAAGCCGCTTTTTTGGTTTGTAAAAAATTATTTTTAAAGAATTTAATTTTAAGTAACCATGGAAATATCAAGCTTATGACACTTTGGTGACTTTTATAAGTAACTTATAAACAGTTATTGACAGTCTTTAAAATAATCTTCCAAAATGAAACGTGATAAAAAAATGGGGTTTCAAGAAAAATTTGAACTAAATGTTTTCTGTATTTTTAAGAAGAATAAAATTAGCTTTTTTATTTATGATGACACACTCAATGCTCAGAGATATCTCAAAATACTAAGGAAGACTGTTACCGTTTTTGTCGATAATTTGTCTTTAGAGGAATATAGGAATTCGTGGTTTCAACTGGACGGATCGCCAGCTCATTGTACCCAGGAAGTTTCCAGGGAACTTTACGAAATGTTTGACGATCGTTGGTTTAGGCGCTTGGGGCCATGGGATTGGCCACCGAGATCACCCGATTTCACGCAGCTTGACTTTTTTTTGGGTGTTTTAAAAGAAAGGATGTACATTACTCCAGTGCCTACTAAAGAAGAACTGCGACGGCGAATAGTGCGGTGTATTGAAGATCTGAATCCCCATCAAATTGAAAAAGCAACCACGAGTCGTGTACAAAAGCACATTTTAAAATGTTTAGAATGTAAATGGACATTTTCAGCATTTATTTTAAAAATTTGTTATTTTGTTTACAATTTTGTTATTTTAATTCGTCCTAATTATGTTATTTTCTGTACTTTCACATGTTAATTTAATTATTTTGTAGTCGTACAAACTTCCTCTCGTTCATTGGTCTTAATTCAGAATACATTTGGTTAAATTTTTTGCAACTTCTGGCAATGATTTGATCACACTGTCCGTGTAAAATAAATAATTTCATAAAATTCAAAGTCACCAAACTGTCATAAGCTTGATATTTCCATGGTTACTTAACATTAAATTCTTTAAAAAATATTTTTTTACAAAAAGCGGATTTATTAAAAAATCTTGATGATTTAGGTATAGGGACATGATATGTCATCTTAAAGCGTTCTTCTTCATCTTTAATTTTATTGAGTAATATACAGGGGGTTTCATTTGAAAAAATGATCTTTTGACTCCTTTTAAGAATAACAGAAATAATAGTAATTTTAGCACGCCCTGTATGATATGGAGTCGATTTGCCGGTGTAAATTAAATACATCGTGTCTGTCTAAACTACCACCAAAACATCAATTTTTCATGAATTGAGAGCACTAATTTACTTAAGTTTAATTAGGGCCATGTTTTGCACCATATTTAACACAAAATATTTTTTATCTCAAAAACCGATAGAGATAGGTATAGGGCAATATTAACAAAAAGTTTTATAATAAAAGGGCGAATATAAAGACTTGTTAATATAGGGGTGTTCCATTTAAAAAATAAAGTTTCTAGGACTTTTTGATAGAAGCGGCAACGTCGCAATGCTGAAAATATTTTAGATCGATAGAACAGGTAAGAAAATGTAAGATGCCAAATTTTCAGAAAAATTCTGCGTTCCGTTTTCCATAAACGTCTAACCTACCATCGACCGTGAATCACCCTTATATATTTTTTAAAAAAGCAAGGGAAGAGACCTTTATAAAAAAATTTCATAAGGCAAGAATATTAGCTTATATTAACTCAATATATTCAATATATATATATTCCATGTTTTTATTATTTTTACCTTCGAATAACATTAATTATTCAACATCATCCAGACCAGACCAGAAAAAAATTGAACGATAGTTTTATAGATATTAACTATTAAAAGTGTAATTAAGTGTATAAGTATATTAAAATAAATATTTTATACTTCCGTTAAAGAATTTTTGAAAAATTATGCGCCAAGGGAGAGACTTTTTTATGGGTTCCTTATTAATAAATATAGAGTTTTTAACCCATATGATTACTTATGCTTCTGTACCCATCATTTAGTTAAAAAAATATTAATAATTTTCTATCAAATTTTTGGTCAGTTTACGGGCTCCTGTATAAACTTACGAAGTTACGCCTTTTATTTCAGCCTACGAAGTCGTTCGCCGAACCTCCGCACCTCCCAGCTCCAGATCAAGCCTCTTCATGGTGGACCATGTGTGCATGATGGAAAGTAGCGGGACGGGTCACATGTGCTTCTGTGAGGAGGACATGTGCAATCGGGGGGACTCAGGTGGTTACAGGAGGCCCCCTCCACACACTCGCCACTTTAGTAGCCGCTGTATTGCTGCGCCTGCTCTGCATGATTAGTTAGACCGAGTTTTGCCCATGTTGATTGCGAGTTCTGTAGGTACTTTTAGAAAGTTTGAAGGTTTGAAGAGTGACGTAATTTTTAGAGTCAATTCGGTGGTTTTCTGGTGTGAAAATGTTAAATTGAAAAACAAATCTTTAATAGATAATCAGTTTTCATAACCGCAAACGTGCTATAGTATACAGTTACTGCCATAAAGTTAAATATACAGGGTATTGAAAAAAAAATGTTCAACGCCACTGCTTCTGATCTCTCATTTTATTTAGTCCGGACCCTTATTTTTCGCGTAAAAAATAAGATGCATTTCTCAATATAAATATGCCTTTTTGGTGTTTTTGAAGATTCTCTTGTAAAGTGTTAGAAAAGACGCGAAGACGCACATCTTAAAATTGTTTACCTTACTTTCGAAACAATTTTTTTAAGAGTTTTTAAAACAACAAAATAGTTATTTTTGTACCAGGATCGTAAAATAGCACTTTTACGCCCGCGGCTAAAAGTTGTTGCCCGAGCTCCGCGAGGGCAACAATCAGCTGTAGGCGTAAAGTGCTTTACGCCAGAGGTGCAAACAATATTTTTTGTACGACTGAAATTAATATACAAGCATTCTCTGTGTAGAAAATTTCCCAGCTTTTAATGTTGCAAATTGTAATCAGTATTCTTTTAACATATGTTTAATTAAATAAATTTTAATTTTACTAAAAAAAAATGGAGCAATATTTAATTTTTATTTTTTATTTTATAAATGCGGGCGTTTTTGATACTTTTTGCCCTAGGGCGTAAAAGTGTTATTTTACGCCCTCATTTATAAATGCGGGCGTTTTTGATACTATTTTGCCCTAGGGCGTAAAAGTGCAATTTCACGCCGTCAAATGGGGGCGTAAAATAGTATTTTACGCCCGGTCGTACAAAAAGCCTTTTTCTATTTATTACCACGTTATAGCATCATGTAGAGAAATGCTTCTTACTTTTTACGCAAAACCATGCGTCGCACTATAGAATGTTGTAAGAAAATTTTGGACAAAATTAGATATTTTAAGAAGTATAAGTCGTAGATATTCAATTTTTGCTCAAAAATGTAGCTGATAAAATTATCTATCCCAGAAAAATTGTCTCCAAAAAAGTCATAAGGACACTGTGGTGATGTCTAATTAAAGTATGACATTTCCAAAAAAGTCTTATATTGCTCCGCAAGCATCAAAACACGTACAAAATATTACAAATGCTATCAAATCGAAAGTTGGCTTTAAAGATGCGTTCGAACATTTATAGATATTTTTTTCGACGACTTTTACTCCTCCAGTTAGAGCTTAAAACTAGACTGATTATCAATTTTTTTTTAGTATACAGGGTGTTACAAAATGTTAAAAATAAAAGGGGCAGATTCTACTATTAAAAATATAAAAAAGTTTATGTAAACATGGGTCCGCAAATTCCTCGTTCTCATGATACAGGGTGATAAACTTGTAAAATATTTTTTTTAATATCTTAAATATATTTTACCCAATTTTGATTTAATTTGGCAATAGGATTTATGGGATTGAGGAGGTAATTTATCACTAACTTAATTATGTTTCCAAGTCCAGTAGCGTCTCAAGCAGAAACTAATGAAATATTTCTAATAAAAAAATGGTATGCCACTGACTGTGTAAACTTTTATGCTTCTCTTAGATTAAGCAAATAAAAATACAGCTTCTTTGTCTCTTTTTTTTCGTATGTTGTTTTGTTTATGAGAAAAAAATAACATCCAACTTAATTGCCTGTTTTTAAACAATAAAGGAAGGCATTGCGAAAGCAAAATATTAATAATGTTTTCACAAATTATTAGTAAAATTGCAATTTATTTTTAATTTACCTTAACAAAATAAATTACGACGGCATTATAACCTATGGAAAAAAAAGGACTGATAGAAAATTAGTTTCTAATGATAAATTAATTAAATTACATAAATTTCTTAAACTATAAACGAATAGGAGTTTTAGTAAAAATTGTTAGACCAAATATAAACCTTATTTAAATAAATATTTATTATTGTTGTTGCACATAATTGCTAATAAAAAATAATAATATCTAATTTTCTAAAATATTTTATGGTCCAAAAAATGCAATTTTACCCAATTTTTATTATGGGATTAAAGGGGTAATTAGTCACTAACTTACCATGCTTTAAGTCCAGTGGCGTCTCAAGCAGCAGCTGAAGGAATATTTCTAACAAAAAATGGTACGCCACTGACTAACAGCGTGTAATATTTTTGTGCTTTTTTAGATTAAGCAAATAAAATACTGCTTTTATTTCTCTTAAACTAAACAACAAGAGACATAAAAGCAGTATTTTTATTTGATTAATCTAAAAAAGCACAAAAATGTTACACGCATTTACAGTCAGTGGCGTACCATATTTTGTTAGAAATATTCCTTCAGTTGCTGCTCGAGACGCCACTGGACTTGAAAAGGTAATTAAGTTAGTGACTAATTATCCCCTTAATCCCATAAATACTATTGCCAAATTAAATTAAAATTGGGTAAAATATATTTAAGATATTAAAAACAAAATCTTTTACAAGTTTATCATCCTGTATCTTTAGAACGAGGAATTTGCAGACCCATGTTTATATAAACTTTTTTGCATATTGTGACGTATATTTTGAAATACATACATATATATATATATATATATATATATATATATATATATACATATATACAATCCATGAAGGCTGAAAGCCGTGGGTGTCTTAAGCAAGGCAAGAGGAAGTTTGTTAACACGGGACTTAAAACTTGAAGATTTGGGGAAGAAGGAAAGACCTCCGCTGTCAGTAGGTTCCACAGTCTAGAAACTCTAGGGATAAAAGAACGAACGTAATGGAAAGTTCGGGGCCTGTCCAATAGGACCGTATAGGGATGCATACGTGCGGCACCACGAGTTTCTCTGTTGGGAGCTGCAAGAGAAGGGACTATACTGGATAATTCGTCGGAGCAGAAGCCGTAAAAGTATCTATAATAGATCTCCCACAGCTCGACGATAAGCAAGAGAAGGAAGGAAATATAGGGTCACTTTACGTCACTTGGGCAAATGTACCATATGGAACTATCTTCTTGGGACAATGAAACCGGTGGACCATCAAAACTAACTTCGCATTTTTAGGACCAACTTAACTTATTTGACTAACTAAATTTAGTACGGGCATACCCCCACTCGGGGTAGCCCGTACGGGGCTTAACTAAAACTTTAACTTTTACTTGACTTCACTAACTACTTCTTATCTCATCTCTTTCTCTTTTTAAATATTAAATTTTCCAGTGTTTGTTTTGCATTTCTACGCGACCCAGTTTGTTTAATGTTTTTATTTTATTATTATAAGAGTAACATAGAAAATTGTTTAATTTATACTTTAAAAACCTTGATACCTCACGTATATCTTTATTTAGCAAAATTCCCAAAAATGCATATTTTTAAAATTCCCAAAATGTACACTTTTTATACTAGGTGTTCACAATATTTTTAATGGTAGAATCTGTTCTTAATTTTTTTTTCAATATTTTGTAACATCCTGTATATTAAAAAAAATTAATAACCAGTCGAGTTTTAACCCCTAACTGGGGAGTAAAAGTCCTCGAAAAAAAATCTATAAATATTCGAAAGTTTTTAAAGCCAACTTTCGATTTGATAACATTTGTAATATTTTGTACGTGCTTTGATGCTTGTAGAGCAAAGTAAGACTTTTTTTGGAAAGGTCAAATTTTAACTAGACATAACCACAATGCCCTTACGACTTTTATTTGGAGACTATTTTTCTGGGATAGATAATTACATCAGCGACATTTTTGTGCAAAAATCAAATATCTACGACTTATACTTGTTGAGATATCTAATTTTGCCCAAAATTTTATCAAAGATCCTATAGTGCATCGGCGTCGAATAAAAATAAATCAAGAGATTAAATTAATTCAGTAGAGTAGGTACCTCTTTTATGTAAAATTAAGCATAAAGTAAGTATCATGTACCAAGCTGCCAATATCTGCATGCCTTAAAATTGGGCAAGAAATAATAACCTGCAGTTTGACTATCAAACTTTATTAACACCCTGTTTACTTTATTAGATACATTTTGCACCCCTTATTTTGCAATTCCGTTGTGGTTAACGTTATTCTGAGACTGCGCAGTAACGCAAACATGATCCGTTATCGTTATTAACCATACCGGACTCCTTTAATTACGGATGAATACCGAAGAGCTTATCGTTATCGTTATTGTTAAACTGCGTGGTTGCCGGATTGTAGAAATTTTAATATCAATTATTTAAAAGGTTAAAATTTTAATGCCGTATTAATTAAAATATCATTTATACATAGGCTCTAATTAGCGAAAAATTTATAGCAGTAATAAAAATCAAATAGTGTTAAGAAATTAAAACGGACTTGCACTTTTACGGATATTCTAAATCAGTAATTAATTTAGATGTTACAATCTGGCACACTTTGCTTTTTATTCTACTACCAAACCTAACCTTACTTTTTGTGTTTTGCTTATACTGTATTGTTTGCATCTACTTTAAAAAACGAAATCAACAGAAGTGTTTGCATATATTTAAATATGAATTTATATCTTATGAAGAATAAAAGTAAATACTGATTTTTCGTTAACTTTAAAATCGGTGAACCACAGGCAAAAATAAGGTTATGTGTCGAAAGCGCAGAGGCAAAATAAATTTCTTAAAAAGGCGGCAAAATCTCTGTCTAAAACTGCTGCCGTAATCGTTATGTTTAATAACGATAACCATAAGGAGGCCAAAAACGTCTGTTATTTTAAGAGGTGCAAATGTCTCTATTATTTAAGTCATTCGCAAAAACTTTATTTGGGTTTTAGGTTTTTAAAAATGTTATTTTAAAATGCTGCTTTTTTCCATAGTGTCAACTTTTCAGATGTCGTCAACTTTATTTCAGGAACTGTATAAACATATTGCATGTTTAAATTAACAATAGCAACAAATATGGCGTACCCAATTGATTTAGAAACTTTTCATTAAAGAAAAAGCTCAAATTTAAAATAAATTTCTGCAACATGGAGAAATTAAGTTTTTTTGATCATGATTTTTATTTATTTAACTACCATCGAGTACATTCTCACATCAAAAAATCATCACTTTTCATTGAAAAGTTTTTAATCTTAAGGATCTAACTACCAAATCCATTTGCTTATGCCCACGTACCTAACTTATCATAAAGCATATTTTTATTTTGTGGTATTCTTCAGAGCAGATTTTTTTGTACATAAAAACAACATTTTATTAAGTATAAATATAAAAAATACTACAAAATAAAAAATGTTGGTATTAACATTTTAAATCATTTCATTTAAACTAGATACTGTTTGTGGATTTGACACTTAGATTCATTAATTTTAGTACTTTTATTTTGCCGTTTTAGGGTGTTTTAAACAATATTTTGCTGAATAAAGCACCCTTTTTTTTTGGGAAATATTTATAAGATTGTTCCGAGGAGATACCTTGCGCCTTACTCTCGGAAAAAAACAGACTTTCTTGAGGAAGATAGGCGTTTCGAATGCTTTAATGTGATAGGACTAAGTTAAAAAAGAAAGTGCCATGTAGATATCGTTAAGAAAAGTACCAAATACCAAACCACGAAATAAAAATCGACTAAGAGAATATTTCTCCTAAGGCATTTTTGATAATTATCGACAAATTTAGTTTATTCGTTTTTGGTTGCTTTATTTTTAAATATGAATCATTTTTAAAGTAGTTTAAGCATATTTTATTTAATAAAATTCCAATAAATTATCTATCCCTGTTGCCCTTATTTTTTCTGTCTGATATATTCATTTTAATTTGGTATACGAGTAGGTATTGCGACGCTTGGGCCTGAACAATTTAAGAAACCGTGGGAAAATAACAGAAACGTGGAAGCCGCTTATAGGTAACCTGCTTTTTTTTTCGATGTGGAAATTTTGTAGGAGCCCTGGAAACTTCATACTATAACGTACGTATCTACGTCAACAGTACCTTCATGACCGAGAAGCCGGCAACCGTTCTTCCTTCTGCTGCACACATAATGTTAATTTTTAATAAGACGAAAACTGCTGCGGAGCCCAATCTAAGCCTGTCTCTACACTTATACACGTCGTTTGGTGCCACTTCAAAACTTTTAACGCGGAATTTTTGCCAATGCGTGGAAAGAAGGCGGTTTAAAGCAACAACAAAGCGAGCTCTAGCCGATATGCTTACATGCAATCCACCACTAGTGTTCAACATACTGAAAGTCAATTTGAACATATGTACTTGCGTAAATAGCTAATGATTCTTGGGTCGATTAGTATCAAATGCCACCAAAGCTGTAATATTTGGCGATAGCGGAGATGTTCTTAAAGTTTATTTTATTTTGTGGCGATTAGTAGGTAATAACTTGTTTCGATTACTCAATGTTCACTCGTAGTCTTAAAAAATCAACTTTGTAGCATATCTTAGAAAACGTACAACAATATTATTTCATATCATTGATGTTGTTTCCGGTTTTCGTCATCGATTTAATGTACCTATTTCTGGAGTTTGCTCAACCCACTTGCCAATTTACTAAAATCTGCCAAAATTTTAAAAATTGACACTTTCTTAAGGAATTATTGCATAGCTTAAAAAATGTATTACTTGACTTTATGACAATAAAGATATAAAAAAAGTATAGAGTTCCTGACTTGGGATGAAAGGCATGTAGGTATAGAAAAAGGCAAATGTTCTTATAGTAGAACAATATAAGTCCTAATGGACCAAAAATTATACAATAAATGACACTAACAAACATTTTAAGCCATATGCAATAATTCTATTCAGAAGTGTAGTTTGGTTCCTTCCCGGTATTTTAGTACCTTTTTGGTTATTCTGCAATAAAAGTACCTGATCTTGAGTTTATTCTAAAAAATTCGGTTCGAAGGACCAACATTTTCTTTTGATGAGAAAGTACATTTTTACAATAAACTGAAGAGCTTTGATAGGTAATTTTATTGCATAATCTCAAGGTGAAATAATGTCTTTGATGAAGCAACTACTTCAAAGCGTTTTTCTGTTCAAGCTTCAACCGTGTAACATCATGATGTTAGTGTTTGTATTTTAATCCAAGAAAGAAAAAATGTACGGATAATTTTAGCCGTTTACAACAGATTTATTAAATTACGTCTTCCTTTAAATCTTACCAATTTTTTGAGGTAAGATGAATCATAGGTTGCATCAACCTAGTATTACAAGTCGATAATTTGAATAGAATTAAATACGTTAAGCTGGCGTCCCGTGTGCGGAAAAAATGGAACGGAACTGTATTCTTGAATTTAACTGTCTTATTTATACAGGGTGATTCAAAAATCGATCACAAAACTTAAGGGGGTGATTCTGCTTGACAAAATAAGGTAGCGCTTCATATGAATTTTTTTCAAAGTGTCATTCGTTTTCGAGGTACAAGCCGTCAAAGTTCAATTTTTATTTTGGTTTTTTCGCCATATTGCATTTATTTTTTAACCAATCCAGTTAATATTTGGCACACAAATCGAGCTTTGCAGATTCTAAAATTTAAAGACAAAAGTTTTTTTTTTTAATTCCGCCAAAGAGCACTTTACCTAAAACTTAAAATTTATTTACATCATACTTTTTTATTTTGACAGAATATCGCAAAGATTAAAAAAAAATAAGGTACTCTTTATTAAAGTCGATAAACCTCACCGTTCAGGCACCAATAGACATCAAAGTTTTCATCAATTTCAATCAAATTACCTACATACATACAGGTGTCCAGTAACTCAACCGACAAACTTAACCAAACGGTTCTACAACAAAGAACACTTTACATATGCCGAGGTGTTAAAAAGAAAAAAATATAATTTTTAACACCCCATAGTTCAAAAACTAAAACGTTTAGGACATATGTTTATATGAAGTTTTTTCTTATTTTCTGTTGTAAAATCGCCCCGTAAAGTTTGTCGGTTGAGTTACTGGACACCCTGTATGTATGTAGAATTGATGAATTAATGATGATTGGTGCCTAAACGGTGAGGTTTATCGACTTAATAAAGAGTACATTATTTTTAAGTTTTTAATTGTCTATAAAATGGCACCCCCAGCTTTGCGATATCTGTCAAAATTAAAAGTTATGATGTAAATAAATTTTAAGTTTTAGGTAAAGTGCCCTTTGGCGCTATTTAAAAAAGTACTTTTGTCTTAAAATTTTTAGAATCTGCAAAGCTCAATTTGTGTGCCAAATATCAACTGGATTGGTTAAAAAACAAATGCAATATGGCGAAAAACCAAAACAAAATTGAACTTTGACGGCTTGTAACTCGAAAATGAATGACATTTTGAAAAAAAGTATATGAAGCTCTACCCTTATTTTGTCAAGTAGAATAACCCCCTTAAGTTTCGTGATCGATGTTTGAATCACCCTGTATTTTCAAGAGGTCAGGTGGATTAATAAAGCAAATTAAATTTAAGGAATTTGACAGTTCTCGTTTTAACTTAACACACATGGGAAGCTGGCTTTTAAAGATTATGCATATCTTAACTAACTTTATTTAAAATTATAAAAATCTTTTTGTTGAACAGAATCAAATTATTTTGAAAATAGAAACTTAACTCTAAAAACTGTAATAAATGCAAGTCAATTTAAATATTTAATTTACACTAAGCTCGATTGTCAATTAATTAAACATTTTAATTAATATCAAAAGAATAAGCAATTTGGTTTTTATAAACCTGAAGATTGAACAGAAAACGTGAAAGCTTTTAGTCCTTTAAAAAATTGTCCTAAAAAACGTATTCAATAAACTTTTAAGCAATGTTTTAAATATCAAAAGGAATGCTCATTCCCCTCTTTATCTATAAATTCAGAACATTACATTCTATGTATATTAAGCCAACAAAACTATTGGGTAAATAAGAATGTTTCTTCGTCTATAGGTTATTTACTTTGTGCCGGTTCAAAATTATCATAGATAATTTTTGTCAATTTTCCCCTTCCACGGTCATTGTATCATGGGTGGTTTAAATGCAACCGTTCTCTGTCTAATCTCTTACTTGATAATCTTCATTTAACATACTGGGTACAGTTATTATACAGGGTGTTTCAGAACTATGACATCAAACTTCTAGTTTTTTACGGCCCAAAAACGCGTTAAAATTTAGAAAGACGATGAATTGCCTAAATAGGATATAATGCGATTCATTTTTTGCCTTTTATACATGATCTTATTACATCAATTAATAAAAGAAAAAAATAATAAATAAAATTATTAAATTAAAAAATAAAACAACTAACAAATAAACAATAAATTTTTCCACGACCGTTAAAAAAATGCTATTTTTTTAATCGTTAACATGAAGGTAAAGTACTCTATTCTAGTACACTACATAAAGTGTTGAAAAAAGATAACTCTTTTAACACTTCGAAGCTTTTCTCACACTTTGAATTAGTGTTTTGTTTCAATGCCTACTACAGTAGACTCAAATATCAATTTATGCAAAGTAACAGTAAACCACCAGTAAACGCGACATCAACTGAACCAAACGGTCAAGTTACCTTTGATTCAATCATTATTTCTTTTAGTTTATGTGTCACTATCTTTAAAATTTGACAGTTTCAAATAAATTTAATAGAAATTATTGAAAATTGATAGTAATAATGAATTTGGATGACTAAGAAATTAAAAGAGAGGGATTTATACATTTTTAGTATTATTTCTACAAAAGTAAGGACATACAATTTTCCGACCACTTGTGAAAATAGCAAATAGCACACTGATTTCATGCATAGAAAATGCGTTATATCACACTAGTGTTGCAAAGTACTTTACAGCACTAGTGTTGCAAAGTACTTTACAACACTGGTGTGATACATATTATGATGTCATTCTAAAAACTGCTATTGGTTTTGCAAGTGACATATTTATTGTAGTGACAGTAAAAAAAACTTTTTATTTACCTTAAACGGTAGAACCCAAATTAGCGAAAATCATCTTATTTTATATTTATTAAAATTTACGAAAAATAAAAACATAAACAAAAATAGACATAACCACAAAAAACAACTTTCACTGACTGGCACAGTGTTGTCAGGTAAGTAGATCAAATTAAAAATCTCCTTCTACCTTTGAGCACGTACTTTATAGAGGCAGCCTTGCCGCTTGACCGTTCGACCTAAAGCGCCAGAGAAAAAAAGCCTATAGATCAAATTCCTTCCTCTCTTTCTTCGTGTACTCAAACAACTAGTTAAATCTTTTTTTTAATCCCTAATTAAACCTAAGGCTAATACACACTTTATGAATCCACTTTCTTTTATCCATTCATAAATAGAATCAGACCCTTCCGACGTTGCCAAATGCTTTCCATATTTTGCATGGTAACTGACGTTTGGTAGTCGTTTTCCTTACTTTTAGGACTTTAGGTTATGCATTTACAATTTTCATATTTTTTATATTTTTTCTTAAAAATATGAGGAAAAACTGTTATTTTTACTTAATTTTATATGTGATGTTCAGTTTCATTAACTCGTTTTACCAATTTTACCCCACCCAGCACCCCTTTTCACTCCCCGGTCCCGTAAGTTTATTTACTGATATTTTTAAAAAACGGAATATTTTGGATATGCACCACTTACGTTTTATTTAGAAGAGTGTCTAAAATATGTAAGAATCGATAATTTTTAAAAAACACTTATAATAGCAGAAAACCGTATTAAACTATTAGCGTTATTACCTAACAAAACCATACAATTTTTATTAAGTGAGGGCCTTTTAAATTCCAAAATGATAAAGTTATATAATGCTTCTAGGTAGGTGATTTTCGATGTAAAAATATTGTCAAAACAGTATAATATAGCAGTGAGGAAAAGTATATATCACACTAGTGTTGCAAAGTAAATATCACCTAGTGTTGCAAAGTTCTCAATTGTTTTTTATTTTTTCTGAACAGACAGACTTTAATTTATTTATTTTTGGTGAATAATTTGTGGTCGTAGGAAAAATAGTGTACAGTACTCGTGTGAAAATGACTTTCTTACACTCGTGGGTTTGGATGGACATACGGGTGGCCTTAACTTTGGACTTAGATCACTTAGCATATCCACTCTTTAATTCAGTTTCCACTAGGGTAATTAGAACGCTTCATACTGCTAATTCTGACCCTAGTATGTGGTCCAAATTTTTTTGGTAATAAACGCGTCAATTGAAGTCAGATCCGGAGTGAAGAGCGGCTGAGTGGGTATAATTTTTACAAATGTCGTATCGAGGGCGTAATTAAGAGGGCAGGACCCAAGCAGCAAGCTGATGTCTTATTGACGTCTCTTTTAGTCATTTTTGGTCGCATTTGGTCAGCAAAGACGTCATAAGATGACGACAAAATGACGTTAAATTGACCTCCCTAAGTCACAGACAAAAGACGTCCCGTTAATGACATCTTTTAAAATGACGAAAAATTGACGCATATACTTTTTTTTTAAAGTAAAATGATAAGATATTTCATTTGAAAATTGAAATAGGAAAAAACTCCGCCTGCTTGGATTTCCCTTTGCACTGCAAGGTCGCATCTCTGGGAGACGCTGTCCAACCTTGAGATGCAGATTTTTACACTAGCCGAAGATATTTCTTTCATAGCAAATTAATATCACCAACCGTAGACCGGTCTCGAACTATTTTGGTCTCATCGGTACGGTACAGGCAATAAAAAGCGAAGGTGTTGAATAAACGTAGTAGTTTATTGTTCATTGCGCCATCTATCGGTAGACTTTTTCCCTATTTTTAATTTTGTAAAATTATTAGTGTTATTTTTCTGTCATACGATATTTCGGTTGGATTTTGACACGAATTATATAATGTCACAAAATTTTTCTGGCGGGTTTTCTAAACATGACATCATTAGATTTCTATGAGCTAGTATGACGAAAAAATGACGTCGAAAGACGTCACTTCAGACGACGTCATTAAAATGACGTAATACTTTGGTCTGATGACGTCCTACGACCAAAAATTACCAAAAATGACTAAAAAATGACGTCATAATGACGTCAGCATCCTGCTTGGGGAGTGGCTTAGGGCCTCCCCAAGACGACCATTAGCCCCCAAGAATTATTAAAACATTAAAAGTTATAAATTAAATAAAAATATATTCTATAAACTGGGGTAAGCTCTCTCTCGAAACCAGCGCCTAGTTGCGCCGCTTGGAGTGTCGTATATCAATTATCTGCGGCTGGTATAGCGTGCGGCTTATTACTGTCTGACCATTTTCTCAAAAAAAAATAAGATCATTATCTAGACAGAAAGGAGATACCATACCGGACTTTCAGTTAATGTAATAGTTTGCAATGTTTCGCGTGTGCAATTGTGTGACACAATTCTGTTTTATTTACATCTCCGTTAAATAAAGTGAGCCTCATCTTCGCATAATATTGTTTTCAATACCTTGTGTGGTGAGAAACTCAGGGTCTGTCTGTTGATGTGAACAGTACGATCTTGTATGGTGGTCATTTTTTAACATTCTTCGTGTACTTCGCTCGAATGGGATTTAAAACGTATGACTAACGCGAATTTTGGGACGCGATAATTGCATTTCTGTCTTCGTTCAGTGCATTAC
This sequence comes from Listronotus bonariensis, assembly GCA_014170235.1. NCBI lineage: Eukaryota > Metazoa > Arthropoda > Insecta > Coleoptera > Curculionidae > Listronotus > Listronotus bonariensis. The sequence goes on from JACEGR010008861.1 coordinate 32,026, forward strand.
TGGCGGGCCTTACTATTTCTTGTCTAAACGGATCTCTGTCCTCCGTACGAATCCCAGAAACTTTGTAATGATGGCTCGCTACGGTGTCGTGCAAATTGTTAAGCTACTGCAGGCGGCCTGGATGGGGTATGACTAATTTTCGGCAAATGCGTGTTAAGCAACGCGGCAATAATCAACAGTACAATAAACCAGCCCTACTTTCAGATAAAAAATCGCCATAGTAAATACTCGATACATTTTTATATTAAAAACAAAATAGGTAA
>JACEGR010008862.1:0-32277 GCA_014170235.1 Listronotus bonariensis
AATACACTCTCTTGCGGCGCGGTAAAAACCGGCTTTCAAACAGTACCGGCAAGGTCGACCCACCGTGAAGCATATGCGAACGATTGCACAGTAAAGAAAAGTATAACATGCTTTGTTTTAGCCAGCAAATCGTCGGAGACAAGGCGGAGGAAGGGGGGAGTTAATCGGAGCCGCGTCGTCGAGTGCATTAACTATTCTTTTAATTGATAAACTCTGATAAGCATGCATAGTTCCTTACTTAATTTTAAATTTATTTTTGGATCTGGTGACCAAGTTCCCACGATGCAAGCTTTATTAAAGAGCTGAGAGAAGGCTTTCAATTCATTCTCTCTAGGAGATAAGTCAGGTTCTGCCAAGTTTCCAATAATTCCTTTTTGTTTTAATTTTGTTAATGGAATTTTGTAACCAACATTTCTTCCAACCCCAGTGTGACAGGAGTTCAAACCCTTTAGACCCTCAATGCTATTAATATCCAAATCTTTGTGAATGACAGCTACTGCTTCGTATCTAAATTCAGCTAAAATTAAGAAAGCAATTTATTTTTATTATTTAACAGGCATTATTTAATAACTCTTAAGACAAAAAAAATGTTCTCTTTTTCAGTTTTGGTAATATAGTATATTTCCTAACTGGTGCTGAAAGTGCTACTTTTCGCACGTGTCAAGCAATTATTTCTACGAGGGTAAGGAAAACGTAAAAACCAAACTTTATTATCTCTTGTTTTATTTCAACACAATGCCACCTAATACCCTACTTGTACTTTTTATTATTGTTGGTAAATGGTAATGATGGGTCCATATTTAATTCATTCTGAAAGCGATGCCGCCAAAGTACACAAAAAATGATAAAGTAAACAAACCTTTTCGAATACACATAGCCTCGGACAGAGCCTAATTACATATTTTTACATAAATAATAAAAACACATTGCTAAAACACGTATAACCTACTTACAAAACATTCTCTTATTTCGCCTCTGTCAGTAGGACAGTAATAAAACCGGTAGCACGTGGCGTGGTACTAGAAACTCGTCGAGTTAAATATTGTTTGCTGCAATAAATCATTGTTCACAAAGGGTTTCTTTACTCATTTCATTTTTTGTGTACTTGACGGCATCGCTTTCAGAATGAATTAAATTTGGACCCATCTTTACATTTGTGGCATTTTGCAGGTTAATAGCGTATTAAAGGGGTTTTTTGATGTGGAAATATTGGTGTCTGCAAATGTGTTTCTTTCACCTCTTGAGTTGGTTGGCTAAAGCAAAAATTTCTTTTAAACATGCAGTGATTTAAATTTCTTCATTTTTACTCGCTAATATTAATTATAAACATAAATAAATAATAATAAATAAAAATACATAAATAATAAAAATTCTGTACTTTTCTACACTAGTGCGGAAAAGGTGCACTTTTAGAACTACAATGCGTGTGAAAAAGTAACTTTTTAACAGTTCGACGCTTTTTTTCATTTTTAATGAATATTTTGTTTCCATGCTTACTACAATTTATTTAAATATTTTATGCATTATGCATTTTATGCATGTTACATTACTTCTTTTATTTTTTTATTAATACATTACTTATGGGAAAATATTAGGGAATTATGGGGACGTATAAGAAAGTATGGGGAAGTATGAGGAATTATGAGGAAGTATGGGGAAGTATAAGGAAGTATGAGGAAGTATGAGAGTAAGTATGAGGAAGTATGAGATGAAGTATGGGGAAGTATGAGAAAGTATGGGAAAGTATGAGAAAGTATGGGAAGTATGAGGAAGTATGAGGAGTATGAGAAGTATGGGGAAGTATGAGAGAAGTATGGGAAAGTATGAGAAAGTATGAGGAAGTATGGAGAAGTATGAGGAAGTATGGAGAAGTATGAGGAAGTATGAGGAAAGTATAGAGAGTATGGGAAAGTATGAGGAAGTATGAGGAAGTATGAGGAAGTATAGGAGAAGTATGAGGAAGAGAGTATGAGGAAGTATGAGGAAGTATGAGGAAGTATGAGGAAGTATGAGGGAAGTATGGAGGAAGTATGGGGAAGTATGAGAAAGTATGAGGGAAGTATGAGAGAAGTATGGGGAAGTATGGGGAAGTATGGGGAAGTATGGGAAGTATGAGGAAGTATGGGGAAGTATGAGGAAGTATGGGGAAGTATGAGGAAGTATGGAAGTATGGGGAAGTATGAAGGAAGTATGGGGAAGTATGAGGAAGTATGGGGAAGTATGGGGAAGTATGGGAAGTATGAGGAAGTATGGGAAGTATGGGGAAGTATGGGGAAGTATGAGGAAGTATGAGGAAGTATGAGAAGTATGGAGGAAGTATAGGGAAGTATGAGGAAGTATGGGAAGTATGAGGAAGTATGAGGAAGTATGAGGAAGTATGGGGAAGTATGAGGAAGTATGAGGAAGTATGAGGAAGTATGAGGAAGTATGGGAAAGTATGAGGAAGTATGGGGAAGTATGAGGAAGTATGGGGAAGTATGAGGAAGTATGAGGAAGTATGAGGAAGTATGAAGAAGTATGAGGAAGTATGAGGAAGTATGAGGAAGTATGGGGAAGTATGAGGAAGTATGAGGAAGTATGGGAGTATTACAAAGTATGATAAAGTATGGGCAAGTATGAGGAAGTATGAGGGAAGTATGAGGAAGTATGAAGTATTACAAAGTATGATAAAGTATGGGCAAGTATGAGGAAGTATGAGGAAGTATGAGGAAGTATGAAGAAGTATGGGCAGAGTATGAGGAAGTATAAGGAAGTATGGAAAAGTATGTGGAAGTATGGGGAAGAATGGGAAAATATAGGGGAGTGTAAGGAAGTATGGGAAGGTATGGGGACGTATAAGGAAGTACTACTTTTTATTACTTATGGGGAAATATTAGGAAATTATGGACAAGTATAAGAAAGGATGGTATTAGGTAGTATGGCGAAGTATGAGGAAGTATAGGGAAGTATGGGAAAGTATGAGAAAGTATGAGGATTTATGTAGAAGTATGGAAAAGTATAGGGAAGTATTAGGAAGTATGGAAAAATATGGGGAAGTATAAAGAATTATGGTAAAGTATGGGGATGTATGACGAAGTACTACTTTTTTAAGGAAGGATGCGGAAGTATGTATAAACTTTAAAAAATTATTACAATTGTTTGGTACATCTGTAATATTTAAACACACAAATTTTAATAACTAGCCTTGAAATGTATTAAAAGAAAAAGTTTGCCATCAAACAGGGTGTATCAAAATTTTTAAATTATGTTTTTTTTTTATTTAAATATATCCCTAACCATAATTTTTTAGGAACTTGTTTAAGTATTATATTTAATATAAAATACATTTTATCCGGTAAACAGATGAGTGCAGGTCGCTTCTCATTTGGATTTTAAACTATATGCAAGAATTGCATAATGTATCTTTTTACTCATGAAATTACCGCACTTGCCTGACGGCTAGTTCAACTTTTCATTCGTAACAAAAGATATTACTTTATTTAGGCACTTGTTACATAAATAAAATTACTTTTACATATCCTCAATATCTATTTTTTCGGACTGCCATCTACCATTCAAAAAGATTTACCTTCAGGTTCTTCCCTAGTTCGAATTTCTTCAAATATTGCAAATTCCTCATCAGGTTCATTTGCTGCAACATACATATCCTCTGGATCGACTGTGCCAAAATCCGCTTCTTTTGTTTGATTTTGGTGATACATTCCATTCTTAAAAATTAATTACTTTTAAAAACATATTAGATAAATCGGAGATATTAATTTTCCTTAAAAGGTGCCTCTTGAATTTTTTGTACTTATACTGATGTAGCGTTTTTAAATTAAAATAATATACATTAAAATAAAGGATTATTATATTGTATCATCGAATGCCAATTTTAGATGTTATAGCATCTATATGTGTATTACTTCCGGTTTAACCGGAAGTGCTGTAAACTTTGATATTTTAAATGGAATACTCTGTTTTTTATCTACAGGTCATTCCTGAACCAGAACTAACCTAACTTTTTTGGTTTTAGAAAAAATGGCGTTTGAAAATGACCAAACGACCGCACAATAAGCAGTTTTATGGGAAAACAAATGAACATCACAAGAATTTAAAAATTTTAAAATAGTTTTTTTTTAAAGACTCTACCTTTAGTCATTGTAATACTTCTTCCTATCTAACCGGAAGTACTGTAAATTTTGACCTAAATATGACAACCCTGATAATTTTAATGAAACACCCTATATACATTTTTTAATATAAATTCACCTATCTTTTTAGTTTTAGCATAAAGTAACATACCTACGGATAAGAGAAACCATGGCATGCTAAAATTTTCGTACCGCTTTGCGGCAGGCTTGACAGGCAGGCTTGTCATTTTTCCAGTTTACACTTTAAATGCGTCGGTCGAAGCCTCGCCTCGTGTAACATCAGCGGTGGGGAGACACGTAAGCTTACTGAAATGACTAACTGGCGGTATTTCAACGAGAAACGAATAAAATTATATTGGGAGTTTTCGCATGACCTGTCGCTTAAATCGGCTATTCCATGATAACTCTTATAATTTCCTTACTCTATGGTTTTAGAGAAAACGGTGTTTAAAAAGATCCAGACGATGACACAATATCTATGAAACTGTTAATTTTTAGGTCGTTCGGACCTTTTCAAACTCCGTTTTCTCTTTATTAAAGAGGTTGGTTAATGGTTATGGGTATACTAAAGGTTTTATGTTAGAAATGATTTGTAGAATTTAAATTTTAAAAAATATACAGGGTGTTTTATTTAAAATATCAAATTTTTTATCACTTTTGGATAAACCGGAAGTAAAAGGCACAAACATTTTATCCAAAATTGGGATCTCATGACATACTATAACATCCTAAAATTTGAAAAGTATACTAATTCACTAAAGAAAATTAAATGCTGGATAAAAATTTCGTTGTCCCCCAGTATATTATTTATACTCATTATTAAACTCATTAAACTTTAGAAGACTTCTTACTTCCACAAAATATAAATTAAACTGTTATTTACATAATATTTTTGATTTATTGAATTAAGCCGATGTGTTGATTTAACATCAAACCATAATCCTCTTTGGCCTCATAATCTTTCTTATTTACAAGGAATAACGCTAAGCTTACTAAAATTAAATTCTTGAATCCTATTTCAAGTTCATTCACATTAAATTTAAGACTGGTATAGGTTATACAGGTTCAACAAATGGGATTTTTTATTTGTAATTAGCATAGACCATATAACCAAGTATTATGTCATAATAACCACTTTCTTTTTAAATTAAAACGACTTCAAAAAATTAATAAAATGGCCTTAAAATTTAAAAATAATAAATATAAAAAAATAATAATAATAAAGGAAGTCGGGTAATCACACATGTTATTAAAGTATAAAAAGCTTTTGCTTATATGGTTATTGACATTTAGTAGCTAAGCGCATAGGTTACTAGAGACATTTTGCACCTCTTAAAATAACAGACGTTTTTGGCCTCCTTATGGTTATCGTTATTAAACATAACGATTACGGCAGTAGTTTAAGACAGAGATTTTGCAGCCTCTTTTAAGAAATTTATCTTGCGTCTGCGCTTTCGACACATAACCTTATTTTTGCCTGTTGTTCACCGATTTTAAAGTTAACGAAACAGTTTCCGTTCGTTCTCGGTAGTGATTAGACGTTGGAAGGGAGCTTATACCGGGCTCTCACGTGGATTCGTGCATGGAGGATGTAGAAGACGTTCTGGTGCCCCGAGGAAGATAGGAAACTCACTGCTAAATTGAAAAGGCATCTTTTTCTGGGGCTAGGCGCTGTGAGTGAAGATTCCTATAACCTGATGTTTTTCCGTTTGGCGTACGGCACGAGGTATTCTTCAATGGCGGAGAATGGAGGCGGGCGCTGCGGGTGACGTCAGTACTGAAAGAAACCGGTTATGCGCAATACCAGTAGCCGCTCTTGGGAAGATGGCCGCAATTTATGCATTTCATAGCTTCGTTATTGACATGTGCTAGGAACTTCTGGGAGCTACAAAGCTCGACTATCCAGAAGTTCCAACGACAAAGTCCTGGAAAACTTATAAGCGACATCGCTTATATGATCGGAAGGGAGAGAGCTGGCGATTCACTAGCATGAAAGCCATAATCAAGCAAGCAAGCAAGTTAACGAAAAATCATAATTTACTGTTATTCTTCATAAGATAGAAATTGATATTTAAATATATGCAAACACTTCTGTTGATTTCGTTTTTTAAAGTAGATGCAAACAATACAGTATAAGCAAAACACAAAAAGTAAGGTTAAGTTTCGTAGTAGAATAAAAAGCAAGTGTGCCAGATTGTAACATCTAAATTAATTACTGATTTAGAATATCCGTAAAAGTGCAAATCCGTTTGAATTTCTTAACACTATTTGATTTTTATTACTGCTATAGATTTTTCACTAATTAGAGCCTTTGTATAAATGATATTTTAATCAATACGGCAATAAAATTTTAACCTTTTAAATAATTGATATTAAAATTTATACAATCCGGCAACCACGCAGTTTAACAATAACGATAACGATAACGATAAGCTCTTCGGTATTCATCCGTAATTAAAGGAGTCCGATATGGTTAATAACTATAACGGATCATGTTTGCGTTACTGCGCAGTCTCAGAATAACGTTAACCACAACGGAATTGCAAAATAAGGGGTGCAAAATGTCTCTATTATCAGACTTCATTTTTTTATTTGTTTAAAATTTATTATGTTTAACTTTTAGTGAGTAAAAACTAAAAATTGTTAATTTTTGCTTTTTATTTTATTTTTGCTTTCTACCCATATAACATTTTTTGCCGGCGTTGTACATTTAATTTACTGGCATTGCCAACACTCTTTAATGGCAAGGCATTGGCAAAAGGTATCAAAAAGACGCGAAAGTGGGCAATGGGCCGTTATTAGGCCACGTGTTGCCAGATAATGTGATGGCATCCGTCATTAATAAGTTATGATAAAAAAATACATTTAGGACGATGACATCCATCATTAATAAGTTATTGGCAAAAACATAACAAAAGACACGAAAGTGGGCAAATGCAGATACTTCCAAGCAGCAAGCTGACGTCTTATTGACGAAAATTGTCGCATATACTTTTTTAAAGCTACAAATGATGCGATATTTTATTTGAAAATTAAAATAGGAAAAAACTCCTTACTGCATGCAATTTCCTTGCAATGCAAAGTACCATCTCTCGGAACACTGTCCATCTTGGAGATGCATATTTTTACACTAGCCGAAGATATTTCTTTCAAAGCTAATTGAGATCACCTACCGCAGACCGCTCTCGTATTATTTTTGGCATAATAAGGGTAAATTTAAGTTATTATAATTATTCTTGGGATTATAATTATTCATAATATTGAGGTTTTAACATATTGTATATTAACCCAATTAGAGTTCATAGCAGTTCACCGAACATGTATATGTAGGACAATATGTGCAATATGTTTAATTTGTAATTTCTAGTATGTAAGCATTTTCTGCCAATGTAATTATATTATTTTAATATTAAGAATAGAGTTTAGTTTTGAATAGTTGAAACAAGTCGCTTTATTTCAAGCTCCCCCAAAAGCACCATTATCACATGGCGATCCTGCATAAGAACTTATGGAAAATGTAAAATAATAATAAAAAATGGGATCAGCACCGTCAAAGGAGGAAGTCATAATTGCACAAGCTGGTAATAGTGGAGGCCAGACAAACTCGACAAAATTTGGATCCATTCAAGACGTTTTAACAGTAATTTTGCTGGTGTTGGGTGCCATTTTGCTGGGATGGTGCATTTTTATTCGCTGCAACAAAGCAATTGAAAGGAAGATCCGCAAAGAAGTATCCAGAAGCAGAGAAGTGGTTTAATTTTTTTTAGGGTAATGGTAAATAAATATAGACAATTATGGTATGGAATTGGACAAATAAATTTTAATAAATGGTATATATGGGATGTCAAAGCAAAGCGATGAATTCAGATATCTATTGGAAGAACTAAAAGTAAATTATAGAAATTTGAAGAAAGACAACGCAGAAAACCGAAGTAGTAGCGAGGTAACCGAAAGAAAATTAAAAAAGTTAGATAGGCTAAAATTAGAGTTTAATAATATTAGGGAAAATTTTAATAGTGAACTGCATGAACCAAAAATTGTAGATAGGGTTAAATTGTTTGTGGAAGAGATAAATAATTATTTTGATGCCATTTATAGTATTCTTGAAGAAAGATTACATAAGTTACGTTTAAACCCTTCAGTATCTGAAAAAGATCTTAAGCTCGAGTCATCATCAGATTCTAAACCAGAATTTAAGATGTCTGAGAAATTTGATTTAAGAACAGCTGCAGGTTTAATTCCGGTAATGAATGGGTGTGAAACGGTTACTAAGCAAATAATAGATGCCATTGAAATGTATGATTCTCTTTTAGATGATAACGGAAAAAGTTTATTAACAACCTATGTATTAAAAACGCGACTTTCAGAAAATGCGAAAATTAGACTAAAGCAAACTTATTCTTCTAACGCGATATTAATTCAGGATTTAAAAACACATTTTATTTCAAAAAAATCAGCTGCTACGTTATCTTTTAAATTAAATAGCGAAAAACAAAAGTCAAAGTCTATTGATGAATTCGGACGGTCACTTGAGGAATTATTAGTTGATCTTACCTTGACACAAGCTGAAGGTAATGAGCAAAACATGAAAATTTTGAGGCCCGTTAATGAAAGAATAGCAATTAATTCTTTTGCAAACGGATTAAATAATCATGATTTGCGAACCATTATTAAAGCCCGAAACTATTTAACGTTAAACGACGCCATCAGCGGCGCTAAAGATGAAGAAATATCCTTAGGTGCTTCTAGAGAAATGTTTCATATGAGACCAAATTTTAACAAGTTTAATAGGGGTTCTTATAGGGGAAACAAATTTAGAGGTAACTCAAGCTTTCAGGGTTCTTTTCAAAAATTTCCTAAATATAATAATTCTTATTTAAATAACACAAATAGTAATTTTAACAACAGTCAGCAAAATCGACAATTTCCTAATTCAAACTCGGTAAATAGAACAAATTTTAATAATCGCAGAGGTAGCCGTGTTGGTCACAATAATGGCCAGCGGGGTTATTTTATGCAAAATCGTAATAATTCTAGAGAGCAACACACAGGAAGTAGTGCAGGTACTAGTTCAAATTTAAATACCGGTCAATTGTTTTTCGAGACTAAAGGAAAAACTAACCATCGATTATCAACATCAAGTAGTTTAAATTTTGTAACAGTAGATTATCACGGTAAAAATCTTAAACTTTTGTTGGATACTGGTGCTACTATAAGTGTAATTTTTAAAAGTCATATAAATAAATATCAACAAGTTAATTTCTCAGAAACAATTAAAATAAACGGAATCTCTGGTTCTCTTATTTCGCAAGGCTCAGCAAACATATGTTTTAATGTAAATGATACAAAAGTGTGTCATACCTTTTTGCTGATTGATGCGTTTGACAATAATATTCACGGTGTGATAGGACTAGATTTTTTCCTTAATAATTTTGCAACTATAGATTTTGAGCAATTTTTATTTTCATTTTACATTAATAACAATAAAATATCAATACCTATGCAGACTGAACAGGAGATGTTAACTATAATTCCAAAACGTACCGAAATCATTAAATATTTTAATATCGAACATTCTAAAGACTGTGTTGTTTTTGCTGATGAAGCAAGTGAAGGTATTTTTATAGCAAGTGCTATAGTTAGTCCTAAATCGAATAAGATACCAGTAAAAATTCTAAATGTGCGCGATCAGGATGTTACTTTAAAAAATTTTAAACCAAAAATTGATTTACTTGAAAATTATGATGTATGTAATTTTGGGTCTAACGATAATTGTTCCGTTAATAGAGTGGAAAAATTATTAAATTTATTAAATTTAAATCACTTACAAGAAAAAGAAAAATTTGCTTTACAAAAAATATGTGCTAAATACTCTGACGTGTTTCTTTTAGATAACGATCCGTTAACAACCACTAATATTTATAAACAAAAAATTTATTTAAAGCCACATGCAACTCCTGTATACAAAAAGCAATATAGGTTACCATTTTCTCAAAAACAAGAAATAGATAAACAAATTAATAAAATGTTACAGGACGGCATAATTGAAGAAGCAAAATCTGAGTGGTCGTCCCCTCTTTTGTTAGTTCCAAAAAAGTTGATAATAACGGTAATAAACGTTTTAGAGTTGTTATAGATTATAGGGGTTGTAATTCTCAGCTACAAGATGAAAAATGGCCTTTACCTTGTATAACTGATATTCTTGACTCGTTATCTGGCGCTACTTATTTTTCACATTTAGATTTGTCTCAAGGCTATTATCAGGTAGAATTAGATAAATCTAGTAGGCCATATACAGCTTTTACAGTAGGCAGTAAAGGACAATACCAAATGACTCGTCTCCCCATGGGACTAAAAATTAGCCCTAACGCTTTCTCTAGAGCTATGACAATCGCAATGTCTGGGCTCAATTATGATAGTTGTTTCGTTTACTTAGATGATCTTATTTGTTTTGGTAAAAATTTAATGGAACATAATGTAAATTTAGTTAAGGTATTACAACGATTAAGGGATGTAAATTTAAAATTAAACCCGAACAAATGTGAATTTTTAAAGAAAGAGCTCTTGTATTTAGGTCATGTAGTGTCTTCTAAAGGGGTGTTACCTGACCCTGAAAAAATTAAAGCTGTTCAGGAATATCCGGTACCCACAGATTCAAATGGTGCCAGGAGATTTGTTGCCTTTGCTAATTATTATAGAAAATATATTAAAAATTTTGCTGAAATTGCGGTACCTTTAAATTATTTGTCTAGAAAAAATGTTCCGTTTAAATGGACTCCTGAGTGTCAACAATCTTTTGAAAAATTAAAAACAGCATTAATTAACCCTCCTGTCTTACAATATCCTAACTTTTCTTCAGATAATACTTTTATTTTAAAAACCGATGCTTCAGGTCATAGCCTGGGTGCGATTCTTTCGAATAATGACGACATGCCTATAGCTTACGCGAGTAGAGGTTTTAAATAAAGCCGAAAAACTATATTCTACAATAGAAAAAGAGTTATTAGCCATAGTTTTTGGAATTAAGCATTTTTCTTGTTATTTATACGGTAGGAAATTTGTTATTTATACAGATCATCGTCCTTTAGTATATCTGTTTGGTATGGCTAATCCATCCAGTAGACTCACAAAGTTTAGGTTACTTATCGAGGAATATGACTTTGATATAAAATATATAAAAGGTAAGAGTAACGTAGCTGCTGATGCACTATCGCGAATAGAACTTTCGTGTGAAGAATTAAAAAATATGTCAAAAACAGTCGAGCAGACAATGTTTGCCATAACTCGACAACAAAGTAGAACTCTAAATCAGACTGAGAATAAGGTCGATTTTGATAATTCTTTTAACGACAGGCTTGATCACCCTGGAGTTGTAGAACTATTAAAACGTCCAAAAGACTCTTATGAATTAAGTTCTCTTTTAGGCGAAGATTTTGAAAAATTCATAAAGGAACAAGCAATTGATTTGCAATTAGGCAACTTTATATTTATTGAAAAAGAAAAAATAATTTATATAAAGCATAGTTTAGATTCTCGATCGGCGCTCGTACAAGATACATCGTTGAGAGATCTAAATGCAATATGCAAAAATATAATATTCCGGAATTAGTTATTATAAAAAATAAAGAAAATGCGCAATTAATAAAGAATATAATGGATAATATATTAGAAGTGAAAAAACAATGTTTTAAAAATATGTATAATTAAGGACGTCCAGAAAATAACTGACTTAGAGAAAAAGAAAATAGTGCTTAATGATTTTCACATCCTGCCGACCGGAGGTCATGCTGGAATGAATAGAATGTATAATAATATTAAACGATATTATTTTTGGTCTACTTTACATAGGGATGTTGAAGATTTCGTTAGGCGTTGTAATGACTGTCAACGTTTTAAACACTCTAGGCCTAATATTCAACCAATGTCAGTCACGACAACGGCATCTTCAGCATTTCAAACCATTTATTTAGATATAGTTGGTCCTTTAAAAGAGGATAATGAAGGTAATAAGTATGTCTTAACGTTACAATGTGAACTTTCAAAGTTTGTGGAGTGTTATCCCTTAAAAACAAAGGAATCAACAAGTTTAGCAAGAAGTTTTGTTAATAATTTTATCTTGAGATATGGTATTCCAAAACGTATAGTTTCTGACCAAGGTACTGAATTTGTGTGCTCAACTTTAAAAGAAACGTGTAAAATTTTGAAAATTAAACAACTGTCTTCTACGGCATATCATCACGAAACTTTGGGATCTCTCGAAAACTCTCACAAACATCTAAACGCATATTTGCGAATACAAACAGCTAAAAATTCAGAATCTTGGAGCTCGTGGCTTCAATTTTGGTGTTTTTCATACAATAATAGTGTACACACTGAAACAAAATATACACCTTATGAATTAGTGTTTGGGAAAACATGTAATTTACCATCCAATATTGTTAATAAAATTGACCCACTTTACAATTTTGACGATTACCCTTCTGAGTTAAAATACCGATTACAAACGGCTTGGTCCGACGCTAAAAATAATTTATTACACTCAAAACAGAAAAGAAAGGTTTATTTCGATAAAAAAATACTAAATTAATAAATTACGAAGTTGGAGATAAAATTTTACTTAGAAATAATTCTGGCGATAAAAGTGATCCAATTTTTAAAGGCCCATTTATTGTTCTTGAAGACAAGACTCCTAATGTTTTAATTAAGATAGGTAATAAAATAGTAGAAGTCCATAAAAATAGAACGAAATTGTTTTATGATAAATAGGTTAAACATTTTTTTCTTGTTTTTTTTTATTTTTTTAGGAGGTGTAGCATAATAAGGGTAAATTTAAGTTATTATAATTATTCTTGGGATTATAATTATTCATAATATTGAGGTTTTAACATATTGTATATTAACCCAATTAGAGTTCATAGCAGTTCACCGAACATGTATATGTAGGACAATATGTGCAATATGTTTAATTTGTAATTTCTAGTATGTAAGCATTTTCTGCCAATGTAATTATATTATTTTAATATTAAGAATAGAGTTTAGTTTTGAATAGTTGAAACAAGTCGCTTTATTTCAAGGATAAAAAGCGAAGATATTGCAGAAACGTATTAGTTTATTGTCCATTACGCTTTCTATCGGTATGTCAAAAAACTATTAAATATATATAATATTTTTTTATTAACACGTCTTTAAAACTTTTAATAAAATTTTTAAACAAAATGTTTACAGCTCCTAACAGTCTACTTGAATATCTTGCCTTCTCGACTAGCCATCACCAATTAATCAAACAACACACACTTATTAGGTAATGAATACATTTAATTATGTCTATTAAAAAACTCTTTTTTTTTAAAAAAGAAACTTAAAAGCTAGAAAACCACGTAGAAAACAAATGCACAAAGCGGTCACCTTCGGTCGAAATTAACGTAGCTAATTTTACCATCATTTTATTTTTATTCGCTCCAAAATACATAATAAACATTTTGTTTGACCTAATTTTTATTTACATGATTTTTAACAATAAAATGTTATGAAAAAGCCATTTCCTTTAAATTATGTAAAAAACAGAAAATAATGTTGTTTAGCTGCCATTATAAATAAAACAGATCAAAATATTGCTTTAATGTTAGTTAAATACCAATGTTAATAATATGGTTTAAAAAGTATGAATATGCATTGAAGGTTTGCCTTCAAAAATCCAATATTTATTTGCCTGCAACAAAAACGCGTTGTATGCTTGCCGGCAATTCGCCTGCATGTAAAATTTATTGGCAATTGAGTGTTTATTTAGGATTAACTTTTAATGCGTATTACATGTTGGCATAATATTGCCATCAATTGCCAATGCTTTACCATCAATGCCAATATGAAAAATATACATTGCCGGCAAATAGTGTTTGATGGGTAATTTATTATTATTACTATTAAATTGGTAATTATACACTTAAAAACACTACCAGTAAGTGAGAACAGGGGAGGGTCGGGACACTTTTTGAACAATACTATTTTTCGTCTACATTATAAAATATTTAAAAAAAATTATGTATAAGTATTGTTTAGTAATATATCTTAACAGTTAATAAATGCTAAATATTTTTCATGAAATATGTTTCGTATTTTAACAATAAAAATGACTACATGTCAAGTGTCCAGATTCACCCCATATACGGGGAGGATCTGGACATATAAATATCAAATTTTAACACAATATTTAAGAGTTATTTATTTTTGAAAATCAACAAAAATATGGAGGTTGAATTTGGGCCAGCCATTTTATTGATTTGTCATGATTTTGGGTACTTCATATTATTTTTTAATGCATACTCAAAGTACAATACATATTAGAACATTTAAATATTCTGCTAACTGGTTTACTGTTTCCGTGGAAAATATTTTGGTGACGTATTTTGGATAAAAAGTTACATTAATTATTAATCCCTTCAAGCTTTGTTTATTTACATCGGTGCCTAAAGCTGACTTTGTGATTCTGTGCTTTTAGGCACTTTTTCGATAACTTAGCTTATTATCAGTAACATCGATGACAGCTTGCTTTACAGATTCAGAATAAAAATTTCAGTTTGTCTTTTTTTTTGTACATTTGGGGCATTTTAACTAAGAAAAAGAAAGAGAAAGGTTAGCTTAAAAATTAAGTATGGGAGGGTCTGGACATATAGGTAGGGCTTGGACGACTGTCCATACCATTCCCCATGATTAAATTTGACACAATGGCGATTTTATAGGTACGTTAAAATATTGTTAACGACAAAACCCTAAATAACTATCTTTAAAATTCTAAAGTTACACACATGACAAAATAATAGGGTTTTATAGTAAAAATGCGAAGAAATTGCAACTTATTCTCTGGCAAAATATTACTTCGAAATTACAAAAACGTATTTTTTAATTTACCTCGACTATAACGTACCTTCGCTGTTGAATTAACTATGAACACTAAAGGCACTTTCTTCCCGACTACCGGACAACGCGCCTAAGACTATTTAAATAGATTTGGCGGTAAATGCTGAATGTGTTCATATGCTCCCAGTGTCCAAACGCTCCCGTTCTCCCCTACCTCTTTCAAAGACTACTTTAAAAGTACAATGACGTGTAATTTGATTGGTTTAAAACGTTACAGACGGTCATACAAAACTGTCACATGGGAGGGTCATGCTTAGTCCTGGTTTTAAATAGTTATTTTTGAATTTCTTATTAAACGAAATTTAAAAAGAATATTTATCTGGCCAGAACTAATCATGACCCTCCCCTAATGTCAATTAATCAAATTACACGTCTCATTGCTTCTAACTGTAGTCCCCTAGTGTGGACATACACACAGAAAAAATACGGTACTTCTTTTTGAAGCCCATGTTAAAAATAATTAGAAAAGAAACATTATGTTCTTGGTTAGTTCTGGTTAGTTCTGGTTAGTTCTGGTTAGTTCTGGTTATTTCTGGTTATTTATGGTTAGTTCTGAGTTACTTACCTATCCCTTGCAGGACTGCATATTATTCTAGCAGAACTTTTTGTATCTTGACTGGCCATTTCTGTACATAGCTGCAGGTAAATCTTCTGGTACACACATTGTATCTATAAAAAAAATTGGATTATTTATTCAGTCACTTAAAAATACATATTTTGGTTAGTTCTGGTTAATATGGTTATATTTTATCAGTGGCGTAGCGTGCTGGGGGCAGGGGCTTAAACAGAAGAAGCAGCCCCCGCCCCTTCTGTTTAAGCGCCCTCAACCTCAAGTACTTCAGAATTTTATTAATATTTAAAACAAAAAAAAATCGATATAGAATTTTAAAGGCAGCAGTTTTGTCTAATCAACGCTGCCAAAAAGATTTAATTTCCTTAAGAACTGACGATACATTTTTGCAGTTAAAAACTAAAATTGAAGCTCCAGGCAGGCAAGGGTGAAACCACTTAAGATTTTGTCGAAAACGTAAACGAAAAACAAAAACTAATTATGATGAAGTTCAAAGCGACTATCAACATGAAGATGCAGAACAAAAATTTATGATCACCATATTCTAAGTAGTTTGGATGGATACTCTTATTAAAACATTAGAAACACGGTTTAAAGATTTTATACAGATGTCTAAAAATTTGACTGTTTATTTGTGAAAATTTACACCCAACAAGTAAAAATATTAATTGTATTATGGAACTGCTTAAATTTTATAAAAATGATTTATCGTTAGAAAGTGTAGATAAATAAAAATTGTTTTGGCAGCTTCATGACCGAAGTTTAAAATTAAATAAACTAGAAACAGAAGAAATAATACCATTTTTAATAAAATATTATACATGTTTTTATAGCATTGCAACTGATGGCGCCGGCGCTGAAAGGTCATTTAGTCGTTTAAGCAAAATAAAGTCATATCAAAAGGACCACTATGGCAAACAGAGGCTAGTAAGATTTAGCCCTAATAAGGAGTTTTAAATATTTCACATTTTTATTTGTACATAACTCATTTTTAATGTACTTGTCTTGGTGCCAAGGCAAAAAATATTTAGTAGTGTACTGCTCTATGAAAAGTTAGACGCCCAATAATAGTTCGCCCCCCAGCCCTTGACCCACGCTATGCCACTGTATTATATATATATATACATTAATAAAAGGTAAAGTTCTTTGGGCGGCATATGGCTCATTAATGACTGTAAAAATAAATAAATAAAAATACCCTGTAAGAATTCGGCTACTATGGTTGGTTGTTTAAAAATTACGGAGTCTCAAAAAAATGGAATACCCGGGCCCGACCAAGACGGTGACACGTGTTTCGTCTTCGTTAAGACTTGTCAAACCGCTTCCAGGTTGCTAGACGCTTATGATGACGCCCCAACTGACTGTAAATATTCTTTCTGTATCCCAGAACTAATGGAATACAGACAGCGGTGCCCATCTCACCAAGAGATCTTAAAAACAACCAGCCATAGCATCACTTTTGCCCTATATGCAACTAGATGACGCACTTTTTACCTACCACCTTTAACCTCTCGATGCTATGGGCTGGTTGTTTTTAAATTTCTTAGGGTCCATCAATGGGTCAGTCCCGACTAACCAATCTTTCTATATTATATTGTACATAAGCTAGAGCAATAGAATATCGGCCAGTAATGCAATAATAAAACAAGCACTATTAGTCACCCATGTTTACATGCCGGTATTCGCGTTGGAATGCCTCTTTTCCTCGCATTGCCGTATGTGTAGCTGATTCTGTAGATTGAAAACAAGAAAAGTACATTTTTATAATGTAATTGAATATTTTAACAAAATAAAGTCTCGTAAGTACTAGGGATACACGATGTTCATCAATGGTACCAAAACTTCGATAATAGGCTAATCAAATGGTCGAATATTTTTTGTCATCGATGGTCGAATATTTTGCCACTGATGGTCGGGAATAGAAAAGATCGATGTTGACATCGATGTTTGTGTTCTAACATCGGCATATTTGCAAACAATTTATAAGTTATAATTTGAATGATTTAGTAAATATTGCTCATATGCCTCGCTATAATACTATTTAAACTGGGCATATGAATGAAATTTTTACCAATTCAGGAAATTTCTACAAAGCTAGTTCATAAAGTTTCATAAACCCTGGAAAAGTGCTGAAATAACTGATGATTGCCAAGTGATATCAAAGATAAAACATAAAAAGTTGAGACAAAACAATAAGGGAGCGTCCATAAATTACGTGAGAGGGGGGTCGAGGAAAATTCACCAAACCCACGATGGGGGATGGTCATGCGAAATCTCACGAAATCTTTTGTGTAGTAGAAAAAGAAATAAATTGAATATTGGGCAGACCTCCCCGTTCGGAAAAATGTAATTCAGTGTTACTTTTTGGTTGGAGATCTTTTGCTCTTCAAATTTTTTTATGACAAAATCAATTTCTGTTTAAAAAGTTGAACTTTTGCATTCTATATCTCACGTGAGATTAGATACAGGGGGTTAAAAAAATCTCACCAGGAGGAGGGGGGTCCAAAATTTGGGAAAACACCCTCCATAATTTATGGACGCCCCCTAAAAGAACATTTATGTAATAAAGCTGGATGTTTGAAAGATAACGTGTTTTTTTGCTATTTAGCAGTTTCTTTGATGTTTGGCGAACGCTTCTGTAAAAATGGCTGCAAGGCCAATTATGTTTTATTTTCTATTGTTTAATTTGTTTTTATTTTGCCGCCATCGGTGAGGTGACGATAACGGGTTAGGGAATTGTATTGAGAATCATATTATGCGTGAAGGTAAACATTAAAATATTCGGTTTAAAAGTTTTTGGCTCTAATATTATTTCTTTGAAATTTTATTATTGGTCCATGAATCATCGATGTTTAAGAAACATCGATGTTATATGTTCGACGTATCGTTGCCATCGATAGTCAGCTTTTAATATCACCATCGATGTTCAACTTTGATGTTTGGCTTGGATGTCGCATCCCTAGTAAGCACGTTTAATATTTGTTATTTTATTTGGAAATTATCCCACAGGAAACCGCCCCGGGTGCCAACTCAACTTACTCCGTCACTGGGTAGTTAAAAACATAGGGACATAAATTTTGATCAAAAGTATAACTTCTTACTTATATGTATGTATTTTGTTCTATGGAAACTTTTAAACTATTCAACTTTTTAAATAATAGGATATATCAATTTAATAAATAATCAAAACAAGTTTAACAAACAATGTCTTTGTTTTTCTTATTATTAATTTTTCACATGAAGAAAATGAGTACAGTAATAGAATGCAAATTAAAAGTAATTATTGTTGTATAATACTAAGAAGATTGACTATATAATTAAAGAGTGACAGGTAGGTAAATCTTCAAAATGATATTTTTATAAAACTTCAAAGAAAATAAAAAGTTATTAATATTCTATTTAAATAAGTTTGCATAGAAAATGATGTACTATTTTATTCTAAAAAAAAATACTACGCCATTGACTTGGGAAAAAAATTATGGTTTTATAATAATTATCAATCAATTATAAACAAAAAATCCCTCTTCATTTTTGCCGTAAAACTTACCGTTTGGGAGAAATCGTTAATTAAAAAATGTCTTATGTACCCAAATTGCATCTTGAAAAATTATTATTGAAATAAATCAAGTTAGCTTTGCTCGTTGCCAGCGATTGTTGTTTTGTTGTTGTAAACATTATGACACTGACGTTAATTATCATTCTTGACAGTTTGTATTTATTTCTCCTTTGATCTTAAAACGTGCATTTTGCTAGTTAAAAAAATGGTAAATTATTCTAATTTGGAAATGACACAAATGCATTTCCTTTATGGTCTAGCTAATATTAATGCTATGGAGGCGCGGCGTTTGTATCAAGAAAGGTATCCTAATCGCGCTCTCCCAGATAGACGAATATTTATATACATTCATCGTGGTCTGGCTGAATCTGGCAGTTTTAAAGCTAATATTTCCGAGGGAAGGCCCCGTACAGTTAGAACACCGGCAGTTGAGGAGGCTGTCCTGCATGCAGTCGAAGAGGATCCAACCACAAGTACGCGAAAAATAGGTATGGTATTAAACATCTACTACAAGACGGTATGGGAGATTTTAAGAAATTCTAATATTTTACATACAAAGGGTTCAGGCATTGCTTCCTAGAGATTATGAACCACGTACGCAATTTTGTAGATGGTATCTCCAAAAAGTAACAGAAAATCCTCATTTTGATGCCAAAATATTGTTTACGGACGAAGCAAATTTTTCAAGAAATGCAATAATCAATTTCCATAACAATCATTACTGGGCCCAGGAAAACCCTCATGCGATTACAGAGACACATTTTCACTGAACGTTTCGCTCGGTATCGTATCCGACCATTTAATTGGACCTTTTTTTACGAGGACGCCTTAACGGACAGGATTATTATAATTTTCTCCAAAATGATTTGCCTTTGCTTCTTGAAAATGTTCCTCTTCAGTTAGGAGGAGTTGGAGCTCCCGCCCACTTTAGCATATTGGCTCGTGAGCATTTAAATAGAGCCTACCAAAATCATTGGATAGGCCACGGAGGACCACAATTTTGGCCACCTAGATCGCCTGACCTGAACAGCCTAAATTTTTATTTGTGGAGACACCTAAAAACATTAGTTTATCATACACTAATTGTGACATTAGAAGAACTCAGAAATAGAATTATTGACGGATGTGAAACTATACGAAACACGCCTGGAATTTTTGAAAAGGTTCGTAATTCAATGAGAAGAAGAGCAGAAGCCTGCATAGAGGCGGGAGGTGGTCATTTCCAACATTTTTGCAAATTATGTATGTATTGTATTGTAATTGCTTTTTGTTCACTAGTTTGTAAAAAAATAGCTTAAAAATAAATATTTGAAAAATGTATTTAAAATTGAAAATAAAATAAAGTTTAACACAATCAAGAATAATCATTAACGTCAGTGTCATAATGTTTACAACAACAAAACAACAATCGCTGGCAACGAGCAAAGCTAACTTGATTTATTTCAATAATAAATTTTCAAGATGCAATTTGGGTACATAAGACATTTTTAATTAACGATTTCTCCCAAACGGTAAGTTTTACGGCAAATATGAAAAAGGGATTTTTGTTTATAATTGATTGATAATTATTACAAAACCATAATTTTTTTCCCAAGTCAATAGCGTAGTATTTTTTTTGTAAAATTGTTTTAAAAATTCGACTGGTTCCACTGGTTTGCAAAAAAAAATGAACATCTGAAATGTGTGTTTTTATGCCATAATATACTGTGCCAAAATTCAGTTCAATATGTCAAACCGTCTTTGAAAAATTTGTTAAAAAGTGAAAATAAAATAAAATTTTAACACCCTGTATCTTAATAACTAAGCATTTTAGGGCCCACGTTTATATGAACTTTTCGACTTAAAATCGGTCCAGGAATGCCTCCTTGAAATTATGACATACCATTAAGTAACACCCTGTATATTTTTAAAGTAGTAAATATGTTTCACTTTCAAGTAAAATAGGAAATTTGGATACTATACTATGACAATACCACGAGTGTAAAAACACTCTCGACTCTCGACAAGAGTCATCTACCGGGTGTCCAGTTCAAAATTTATATCAAGTTATCTGATATGGTTTATATTATCGGTAAGGCATAAAAAACGGTTGGTAGTTTAAAATCATTTAGTTTATTTTTCTAAAGAATTTCTGCTGGATTGTCTTTAATTGGGGAATTAGGATCAAGTGAGGGGAAAAATAAGACATTCGATTCTTTGGTAATAAATGAGACACCTTTAACATATCCAGAAATAGATAAAATTTCCCTAATTTTAATCATTAATCACATTTTTGGTCGTCGACGAATATACCTATATAAAATTATTTAATATATGTATTAAAATTATACAGTTTATATTTATTAAACTTGAAACAATATATGACCAAGGTCTGCAATTTTTACATATTAATGACAGCTCTCAATGTCAAGGTGACAGCTGGGCGCCATATTGCGAAAAAAATAAAGCTCCTGGCAGGTACTTTACAACCCTAGAATATAAAGTCAATACCTTCCCCTACCACAAAATGGCGGTACTTTAAAAATTACTTAAATACCTGATTTCGATGGCCATATTTCCGAAAGTAATAAAGATAGATGTACTTGTAATATAATATACAGGGTGCGTCATTAAAAAAATATATACTTTTTTTCCACCCTGTATGTTACCACCAGTATCACCATTAAAAAGATCTTTAAAAGAGCTTTAAGAAAATACTAAAATATTAGGTACATCTAACTTAATTACTTTCGGAAATATGGCCATCCAAATCAGGTATTTAAGTAATTTTAAAAGTACCGCCATTTTGTAGTAGGTGAAGGTATTGACTTTATATTCTAGGGTTGTAAAGTACCTGTCAGGAGCTTTAAAATGATGTGCCACAAGACCCCCTTTCCTTTTAATTTTTTTCGCAATATGGCGCCCAGCTGTCATCTTGACATTTAGAGCTGTCATTGATATGTAAAAAATTGCAGACCTTGGTCATAAAATATTGTTTCAAGTTTCATGAAAATATACCGAACGGTTCAGAAGTTGGAAGGGGGCGACGGACTTTAAGACCTCACTGTATTGTCATAATTAGTTATATTTGCAAAGGAAATTTTTAACGAAAAAACTTTTAAATTAGCTTCTTAACTTTTACCGCATATCTTAAACCGGTTGAGATACTCTCAAAGCTTACACGTAGGCGTCTGACGCTCTTGGAATGAGTATTTTTGAATTAGAGTATAAGAGTAGGTAGAGGTAAGAAAGTCATGGGATAATAGTAAATTCATAAAACAGGAACTTGGAGCGAGCAATTCCAATTTCGCTCTGCACCTGTTCTATTAAAATTCGAACCAACTCGCTGCCAGGTTGCTTTTTGTAAGAACAAGAGCGAAACGAGAAAAGGAGCATTGTCACCGAGCCCGGTTAAAGTATCGCATGAATAGTACTTCAGGTTGATCTTTCCGATCTGTCACAAAATTTATCCTCACAAATAAAATTTTTGTACCTTTTTATTATTTTTTATTTCATTATTTATTTGAAGTCTCCTAATTCACCACCCATGGTTTGACTTTTTAAGCAATAATAGATAATTGTCACATAAAAATCGACTAGCACACGAAAAGAAAAACGAAGTGACTAGGGGCACGTTGATGTGCCGCGATTATACTTTCTACCGGGCACGTGTATGACGTCACTCATACAACGTGTTCCAGGCACGCGATATTTTTGATGATTTTGTTATTTGTGGTTAGGTAGCCACTTCAAGCATATTTCTTCAACTTCGAAATGGTGACAATTTTAAATTGACAAGTTTGGTACTTTGGCAGGCTCTAAAATCTAAACTACAGTAAAAAGCACAGGGATGTGTAATTGGATTGGTTTGAAAGGCTACAGACGGTCATGCAAAACTGTCACCTTTGGGGGATGAGGTGTCATGGTTAGTTCTGGTTAGGTAAATCATTTTTGTTTTAATACCTTAATAAAGCAAATTTAAAAAAATAGATTTAACTAACCAGAACTTACCATGACCCCCAATGACACTGAATGACAGTTTTGCATAACCGTGTGAAGGGTTCAAACCAATCAAATTACACGTCTCTGTGCTTTTTACTGTAGTCTATAAAATCTGGATCAGATCAGGGGAAATGGTTTGCACTGTCCTGTTCAAAAGCTATTAGACGGTACTTACTAATGGTACTAGCGGTGGTCCTGAAATTGGTACTATTATTTTGAGTACCAACTATTGCAAGTACCATCTGCTAGGTCTGCGGGCACGGTCTGGGAAATATAATAAGATAGATAGTGCAACATTTGTCCTCATTTCTCAGGCTCTAGGTTTTAAAAGCTTGTCAAAAGTACCAAACTAATCAATTTTTAATTGTTAATATTTTGAAAACAGCTGATGAGGGGTATAGGATATTTTACTTGAAAAATATCTAAAATTATCCGTAGAAAACAAAAATGGGATATGATGTGTTCCATTTAAAAAACTGCTTGTCATGAAATATCAAGTTCAGTATTGTCTTTTGTCTGTTTTGCTACATAATTCTGATGATTAGCATAAAACGAGACAACTGAATTTACATTTAATTACACTTACCTTCTAACTGCAACCCGAGAAGATACCGATGGATCGAAATCTATGAGAAAACCATGTTTTAGACAAAATACTTTAATTTTTGAAGCAATAAATCTTTGTTTTATTCTGTTTTCCAGTTTTAATGTTTTATGATTCATACAGGGTGTCCCGAAATTACGCGTCAGGATTTCTGTGGGCGATTCTGCACGAAAAATTAATGCAACAAACTTCTATAAATTTTTTTCGAAAACTAAAAATTAACGGATATACAGGATGTTGAAGAAACATTTTTTTTTGTTATTATTTCTAATAACTTTTTTCTAGTGTTAGTATACTGTATTTCGCCAAATTTTGCATATATACTCACTATCACTAGTGACTCTTTTTATTTGCCCTATTAATTTGATATGGCCTAAACTGTCCTTCACTTTAGAAAAATGCCTTAGAATTTTTTGTTTCAATCATTTTATAAATTTGGATATAAAATTAATAACATTAACACAAAAATTGTATAGAGTTTGTTTCATTAATTTTTCGTGCAGAATTGCCCAACAAAATCCTGACGCATAATTTCCGGACACCCTGTATCGTTCATATTTTTTTAGATCATTTTTGAGGATTTTACTTTAAATTTAAATGTGTAGAAAAAAATCTTATATTTAATCAATTATAAAAATTAGTAGTATATCTAGTTTTGTTTGTTTTAATTAAAATAATCAAATTTGTATATTAACGTCAGAAGTGAATGAGACACTGAGCAAATTATTTTTGTTAGGTAGGTAAACCTACAACTATAAAATTAATTTTATCATACTATGTTCAAAATAAGATTTATATTTATTTATTTATAATATAATAGCTTTGCTTCTGGTTTTATGAATAATAAAACATTTGCTTGCTGATAGCTGCTAATCAACAGGCACCTATCATAGATCTAATGGCACGTTCAGTTGATAAAATCGCATACGTCAACGTGCACCTATTTTAGTAGTAAATAATTAAGGGCACGCTCAGTAGTGACGTCATACACGTGCCCGGTAAAAATAATCGCGGCACATCAACGTGCCCCTAGTCACTGCGAAAGAAAAACAATATTATAATTTTTAGGTTAGGACGTTCAGTTCCCTTCTGCGACACCACCAAAAACATCGGTTCAAAAAAGCTCGAATTCTCCGAGTGTAACATCAGCAGCGTGAATCCGAAAATTAATCGCTCAAAGTGCGGGCGAATTCATGGAACACGCACATTAATTGCTTGACAATAGAACTGTTTTGCGTGAATATAAAAATTTGCACTGCACTACCAGAGTTCAAGCTTAGTGCGCACTAGGGCGACTACTTAAATTTACTATTAGTAAATTCATGAAACAGGCACTTGGAGCAAGCAATACTAATTTCGCTCTGCACCAGTTCACCTAAAATTTGAACCAGCTCGGCATCAGTTTCCTTTTTGCAAAAGCAAGAGCGAACCGAGAAAATGCGCATTGTCACCGAGCTCGTTCAGTTCCCTTCTGTGGCACCGCTAATAATAACGATTCCAAAAAAAGCTCGAATTCCCCGAGTGTAATACCAGCACCGTGAATACGAAAACTGATCGGTCAGAGTGCGGGCAATTAAACACGCACATTTATTGCTCGACAAAAGAACTCTTCTGCGTGAATATGAAAATTTGCATTGCACTACCAGAGTTCGAGCTTAGTGCGCACTAGAACGACTACGTGAATTTACTACATAAGACGCATTGAGGGTTAAAAATGAGACAACTATTGGGGTAAAAATAATACACCATAATTATAACATTTTAGGGAAGGCCTGAAAATTTCGAGTAAATATATTTGTAAAGCTAAAAAATACAAAATAGATAACCTGAAAAAGGCCGCAAATTTACTTATTTAAGGCGAAATGTCATACAACATAGCAAGTTATATTAGTATGTTCACAAAAAAATGCTACAAAGCAGGGAAGAATAACAGCCCTGCCTGTTAAAGTACAAATTGATTTAGCATCAAAGCTAGGTAACATGGCAAAATGGGAATTTGCTCAAACAAAAACTGAGGTCAAACAAGTAGTTCAAACTTATGTTATTCAAAATTACCTTTAAAACTTTTAAAGGTAAAAAACTTAGTGACTGGTTTAAATTATTTTGATTTAAAAACAATTTAACTCGGTAAAATTAAATAATTGGAAAAGTGTCAAAGATCTGCCACAAGTGATCCATTTGTGTATATATATACCTGGTTTTCTATGCTATTCACCACGACTCGATACAGCCTCACTGATGAGTTCCTGTAAGGCAGGCGATAGTTTTACAAATTGTCTTATTTTTATCCCATTTGACTCTACATATTTTATAGTCAACATGCTAAACATTTTTTTGTGTTCTATCGGTAATATTAAAATAAACCATAGATAGGATGATTTCTACGGATAACATAATTTAACTTCAAAACTAATATTAAAATAATAATTTTAAAAATATTTCAGAAACTACTTGATCCTAAGGATATGTATAAAAATTAAAAGGCCCGAAGCAATGATCAAAGAAAATACAGGCCATTCTATTTAAAATAATAAAGTTTTGGAAGTTTTAATTTTTCTTAGTTTACCACTGGTTCTGATACCCGGTATAATCAAAATACATTTAAATAATAAAATGGACAAATATGATCTCTTAGATAATTGCATGACCAGACAACTTAAAAAAATTGAAATTGGGAAAATGATAGCGTCAGGGGCGTAAATTAGGGGGAAAAGTCCTTTTGTTTAATTTTTTATACCAAAGTTCCTTGCAGCTCCACCCTTTCAAAAAACTATATAAAAAGTGTCCACGAATGGATATAATAAGAGGAAAAATGGACCAAAAATTTTAGCTACCTTTATTGTTAATTTTTAAAAAATATTTATATTTTTTTTTTTTTTGAATAGCATGTAAAATAATAGTTATTTATTAGATAAGTGAGTTATATTACATATAAGTCACGCAAGAAAAGTTTAACGTTTAAAGGTAATTTTCTTAAGTGACTTATATGTAATAACTCACGTGCCTAATACAAAATTTTATCCAACACTTTCGTATAAATCGTTTTTAATATCGAAAATAATTTGAAAACGTCATCCATTATTTGTTACTTGTCATTGTCAACACCAGCAACAAAATTTTGTATTGTCTATAATTCACTAGTGAGCTAAAGGGTACTTTAGCTCACTAGTGACTTATAGTCACACTTTATATCCTCAAAATCTGATCAATTATGTAGATATTATATGTAAGTGTTGGATAAATATCTACATAATTGATCAGATTTTGAGGATATAAAGTGTACTATAAGTCACTAGTGAGCTAAAGTACCCTTTAGCTCACTAGTGAATTATAGTATTATTATAGTTACCAACAAAATGCATTACAACCAAACAAGCTTGCTTTCCAAAAATACAAAATTTTGTTGCTGGTGTTGACAATGACAAGTAACAAAACGGTAACAAATAATGGATGACGTTTTCAAATTATTTTCGATATTAAAAACGATTTATACGAAAGTGTTGGATAAAATTTTGTATTAGACACGTGAGTTATTACATATAAGTCACTTAAGAAAATTACCTCTCTCGCCCTTCGGGCTCGAGAGTTAAACTTTCTTGCGTGACTTATATGTAATATAACTCACTTATCTAATAAATAACTATTATGCAGTGATCAGTGCTGGACTTAAGCATAAGGCAACATAGGCAGTTGCCTATGGGCCGCCAACACAAAGGTGCCTCCACCACACCACAAAATAAAAGGAAAGGAATAAAAAGGATTAAAGGTTTAAAGAAAGTTCATTGTTTGATTGAAAAGAGTCACCAATCATTATAAAGGGAGGTATATGAAAATGTTTGAGGGGGCCTGCACCACATGCTACAGGGTGTTTTATAAAACTGATTTTATTGAAGTGATCAAAAATTATTAATCTTAAAATTTTATAATTAAATGACCTAAAAACTCTCATAATTTGGTTTTCAAACACCTGCTTTCGCTAAACGAATGTGATCAAGGTGTTTTCGCCAGTTTAATAAAAAGATTATTATTATTTTTATCGACTACAAACATTATTCTTAATAAATTTTCCTAATGACTTTTTGCTTAAACATGAAAAATAAAGGTATAGTTTACTCCTATTTTTTATTACAAACAAAATTTTTTGATGAAAAATTACTTTTTTTTAATAAAATTTAAATTCATTTGTCCTCTTGTCAACCCCATCCATGGACAGTCTGTATACGTCCGTGGGTAGCATTATGAAAAATGTCCTGTATTCTCTTTTTTTTTTATCAACGACAATATTTCCTAAATTTAAAGATTTAACCTATACTACCTATAACAAAACAGATTTAGAATGTATAGAGGAATTTCACAAAAATATAAAATACAGGGTGATCCAATTAAAATGAAAAACATAACTTTATACCGTCACGCTTTTGTGAGCAACCCTGTATACATCAAAATATTTTTAAAATGTGAAATTTGTGACCGGGTATATACCTATGAAAAAATTAAAATTAAAAAGTTTTATAAATAACGATTAAATGAGCTTTTTAAGACTTCTGACCCGCTCTGTATGTGTTAAAAAACAAACGTTTCTCATTTTTAGGCCCTTTTAAAAATATTTGATAAATTTGAAAATTTCGTAAATCTCTTTAAATTATCTTTTGTTTCTCTGCAAAAAGAGTACTACACAAAACCCGTGGTATACAGGGTGTCTCTAAACAATTGCAAAATATTTAAGGAGGTGATTTCTTGTTTAAAATAAAGGGTAGTTTGCTTTATAAACATAGGGTCGAAAGTCAACCATAAGGAAGATATCGCGATACAAAAATGGCAAAAAAAAATTGTTTTTATTTTTTATCATGAAAACAAAAAGCGATAGAACAATGAAATTTTAAAAAATATATTACTATTATAAAATTACATTTTCCAAATATGTTTTCACTTTTTGAGAATTAATGTAAGTAGTATATACTTCCCTTATCGTTCTTGCTGACCAAATTAAAAGAGACACTTACGCAATGACTGGAAAAAGTTAAATTTGGATAGACTGGTTTATTTAGAAACTTTTTGAATTTCTGTATTTTTTTCGTTAAACTTACCAATTTCAAATCAAAAAATAAAATGTAAATCATACCGTGCCGAGGCGAAGAAATGTATTTATAAAAATTCTATTTTTCTGCTGTTGCCTATGAACACATTTGTAATATGTATTTATTTGATATAACTTGGTAGTTTATATACAATGTTTTGTTTTAAGGCAACAACATAAAGATTTATTTTTTTTTTTTTGTAAAAGCAAACTACCCTTTATTTTGAACAAGGAAATACCTCCTAAATTATTTCGCATTTATTTAGAAACACCCCGTATAAATCGTTTTTTCTTAGATAAAGTGGTGCGTTTTGTGCCATTTTCATTTAAATTAGTATCTAATAATATAAAAATAATAAAATTAAAACAATATAACTTTTTTAACGCAAGGTCTTGCTTCTTTAAATATTTTACCATACTTTTTAAATACTCTTTTTCTATTAAATACCTTATAAAAATAGTTTTTGTTCGTAGAAAAAGAAGTGGCATACCACATTTTTCTTTAAAAAATAAATTAATTTAATTTCGATTAAAAGTCACTAACAGAAATTTAAAAAAAAATTGTCTATCCGAAAATGCTTCTTAATTTATGTTTCTTATTTAAATCACCTAACCATCAGCATCTTATTTTAAAATACCCTGTATAAAAATATCGAGCTAAGGTTTGTTACAATTGTATTTAACAATTGTCCAGCAAAACAAATTAATTATCATCCGAGGACAGAGAACAATATAGCACTTTGACTAAATATTTTTTCTTAAAAAAAAAACACAAAATTCAATAAACTAATAAAGAAGAAACTTACAATAACGACCCATTGATCTACATGTAACTCTTTCTTCCTAAAGCTGCGCCAATCAGCAGAAAAATAAACAAATATACCGACTTCATCTTGCCGGATAGCATTGAAAATTACCACTGACCGATTCCAAGACAACTGTCTCGTCTCTTCGAATTACCATTTATTTATAAGCATTAAGAGTCAACAGAATAATAATATAATAATAATAATAAACGTCTTTAATTTATGTTTTCCTATTACTATTTACAAATAAACTTTATAAGCTTTATGGCGCCAACACTGGGCGAAATTTAGCTATAGGTACAGGGTACCAGCTATTCTTACATTTAACCCAGTGCCAACACCACACATCTCAAAACAAATTAACCATTAAAACTAATAATAAGTAATGATACACCCAATAAGGTTTTTCCTTTAACAATAAATAATACAGTGTATCTCATAAGTTTTATTATCACAATAAAAATAAACATATAACTATGCAAAAATTTTATTTTTGAACTAAAGCTTTTTTTCTGTTTAGTACTAACTAACAAGGAGTAATTTAGCTAACGCTACAGGTTTGACCTAGGAGTTACACCTTATTAAAAATTTGTAAAATTCCTATTAGATAAAAGTTCTTTAAAAGCTGCGACATGTACTTGTATTTGCTAAAATACAAACATTAAAATTAAAAAAACTTTTTATTAACGACCTACTCTCGTACTCCCTTAAAACATACTGGGTGGTGCGTTGCCGAGCGGAACATAGGAAATCCCATGTAAATTTTAAGAGGGTTAATTATTGTCGACCCTGTACATTTTACACAAAAAAAACTTCTGAAGTGATCAATTTAACAAACGCCCATGCCAAGTTTCAAAAAATATTAAGAAGCGAATCTTGAGCTATTTAATTAAATGTACTTAATTTCAAAACTACCAAATTTTTGGTATCACTTATGGATACTTTTTTCTGCTGGACTGTCTTTACTGACAGTCACTGATCTATTGAACAAGTTTTGTAGTATAGAATGAGCTCTGAGTGTTCATATTGAGGTGGTAGATATATATTTAAAAAAAAAACAGTGTAAAACTAACCCTGTATAGTTTATTCAGCCTTTGACCAATCACTGTGACTGACTGACCAATCGTGACCAATTCGTGACCAATTTATATAGCATTAAATGGGCCAATTTCTGCCACTCATTGACCAATCATGACCATTTGTGACCAATTGATATCGCGTCGGATAAGCTTTCAGCTTTAGAATTGAGGTGATGAATATTCTTATGTGCACAATTCTTCAATTTGTTTCTCTTAGTTCCATTTTACTGCTGACAAATTACTGTGACCTAATGCCCAACCGTGACCAATTTTTGATCACCCATATAACATTTTTTGCCGGCGTTGTACATTTAATTTACTGGCATTGCCAACACTCTTTAATGGCAAGGCATTGGCAAAAAGGTATCAAAAAGACGCGGAAGTGGGCAATTGGCCGTTATTAGGCCACGTGTTGCAGATAATGTGATGGCATCCGTCATTAATAAGTTATTGGCAAAAAATGCGTTTAAGATAATGGCATCCATCATTAATAAGTTATTGGAAAAAGATAACAAAAGACACGAAAGTGGGCAAATGCAGATAGTCCCAAGCAGCAAGCTGACGTCTTATTGACGAAAATTGTCGCATATACTTTTTGCAAAAGCTAAAATGATGCGATATTTTATTTGAAAATTAAAATAGGAAAAACTCCTTACTGCATGCAATTTCCTTGCAATGCAAATACCATCTCTCGGAAGACTGTCCAGCTTGGAGATGCAGATTTTTACACTAGCCGAAGAAATTTCTTTCAAAACTCTGTGAGATCACCTACCGCAGACCGCTCTCGGATTATTTTTGTCTAATGGGTACGGTTTAGATGATAAAAAGCGAAAATATTGCAGAAACGTAGTAGTTTATTGTCCATTACGCCATCTATCGGTATGTCAAAAAAACTATTAAATATATATAATATTTTTTTATTAACACGTCTTTAAAACTTTTAATAAAGTTTTAAACAAAATGTTTACAGCTCCTAACAGTCTACTTGAATATCTTGCCTTCTCGACTAGCCATCACCAATTAATCACACAACACACACTTATTAGGTAATGAATACATTTATTATGTCTATTAAAAACTCTTTTCTTTAAAAAGAAACTAAAAAGCTAGAAAACCACGTAGAAAACAAAGGCACAAAGCGGTTCAAAGATTCAAAAAATTGCTTTAATGTTAGTTAAATACCAATGTTAATAATATGGTTTAAAAAGTATGAATATGCGTTGAAGGTTTGCCTTCAAAAATCCAATATTTATTTGCCTGCAACAAAAACGCGTGCTTTATTTAATCAGGATTGGTACCCCGTCATTTTTATATGCTTGCCGGCAATTCGCCTGCATGTAAAATTTATTGGCAATTAAGTGTTTATTTAGGGTTGACTTTTTAATGCGTATAAGATGTTGGCATAATATTGCCACCAATTGCCAATGCTTTACCATCAATGCCAATATGAAAAATGTACATTGCCGGCAAATAGTGTTTGCTGGGTATGTGGACAATAGTAATATGTCTTTATTTGACACAACTTGGTAGTTTAAATACAATGCTTATTTTGTTTT
>JACEGR010008863.1:0-32270 GCA_014170235.1 Listronotus bonariensis
ATTGGAGATACAGCTTAGGTTAAATTAGGAAAAAGTTGTGTTTTTAAAGCTTATTTACATGCCGTTTAGAAACTTGAAAAATTTTCATGGCCTGCTGAGATATTTGGCAAAAACGAAAATTTGACTATATCGATTTTATTTTTTCTGACTTTATTTGAAGAGATATAAAAAAACTAATAACACTTTTTATTGGCACTTTTTAGCTACTACATGATGGTATTTTTAGATTTTATACCCGACGTTTCGTTTTCAAGAAACCATCATCAACTTTATTTTTTTATATGGCTCGAAAAAAAGTACACCCTGTATCTGATCCCATTTTTTATTACAAATTCAACGATGTATCACATGTCATATTTTAATTTTTAGTTAAAAGAAAATTGCATTTTTTCTATTTTTTTAAGTTATTTTTAAGTAGGCCTTGCAAACAAATGCTTGGACGTTAATACCTGTTACCGTATCTGTAACATAATTTAATATCATTATAAAATAGTATTTGTCCTTATTACCCTGCTTTGTCGAGTTGTTGTTTTTAGAGCAATTGTTCTTATTGTTACTGTTGTCTCTATTATTGTTTATTGGTGAATAGCTAATATCTTATTGTATTATTACGGTCGAATATGCAGGATGGCCATTATAGCCATGAAGATAAGTTTGACATGCTAACATGCTACATTTTGTGCTGCAAAAATAAATGAAGGTATCATTTCTGCAGTTAATGAATTATGGTAAATACATGGACCTGGTATTTTAGTTCCTAAAATTCCACACCACATATTAAACCCAAAACGTTCTTGATGTTTCGATATTTTCTTAACACGCGGATTTTGTTGAGCCTAGTAATGCGTATTGCGTATAAAGACAACAGTAACAATAAGAACAATTGCTCTAAAAACAACAACTTGACAAACAGGGTAATAACGACAAATACTATTTTATAATGATAATTAAATTATGTTGCAGATACGGTAACAGGTATTAACGTCCAAGCATTTGTTTGCAAGGCCTACTTAAAAATAACTTTAAAAAAATAGAGAAAATGCAATTTTTATTTTAACTAAAAATTAAAATATGACATGTGATACATCGTTGAATTTGTAATAAAAATGGGATCAGATACAGGGCAATACTTTTTTGAGCCATAAAAATAAGAGTTGATGATGGTTTCTTGAAAACGTACAGGGTGGCTTGAATTCGACGCTCATCATTGGGATTTCGGAAACCGTAAGAGATGCAGGATCGGTTAAATGGAGGCAAAGTTGCGCAATTTGATGCTCAATAAAATGCCGTTTTGCGTTTTAAAAAATTCCGAGTACTTCCGAAGATATTCGAAAAAACCGGAATTTTCAATTTTGGTTTCTATTGTTTCCTGGCTATATTTGTTAAGATAACTTAAAATGAAAAACACGTTTTCATGGCCACTTTTTCTGCTCTATAATTCAGTGTGATTAAATATTGAATCTGACGTTTCGGCTTCTGGCGACCATCATCAACTTAATTTTTTTAAATACGGACCTGATATTTTTTTCAATTTAATTAAATCCTTTCATCACTCTTAAAACACTATATATCGCCACTTTGATATTTGCCGACGTTTCGTACAGAAAATTCCATCACCAGAATATTGCATATTTATTTCACCATAATACGGCCCTGAACTACGTTTTTAGGTAAAAAGGTAAAAAAAAAGAATAAACTTATTACATATTCGTAATCTTTTTATTGCAACTCATTGATATCTAACAGCGGAAATTACTTTATTAACCGAAAATTTCATGAATATTAGACATAAGATACAAAAAGGTAGACAACAAATCAGCTTACATAAACAATTTGTAATACTATCTTGATGCCCATATTAAAAATAAACATAATTTAATCACTATTATAAGTGTTCAAAGAGATAACCTTCCGCCTCGATGCATTTTCTTGCTTTGCTTTGTATTATTAATACAGCTCGATTAATTGTTCTCGCAGGAATGGCAGCGACTTCCTTATCAAATTTTGTCGTAGTACTTAAAGGTCGTGAGGTGCATTTTTAAATAAACGGTTCTTAAGATATCCCCAAAGGAAATAATCTAGGGGACTAAGATCTGGGCTCCTAGCGGGCCATCTTGCAAAACCATTTATTAGGAAATATATGGTAAAGGAATTGAGCTACTTCCTTCCATTGTGGGCAGGAGCTCCGTCTTGCTGCCACCATATTTCTTGAAATACTGCCAAAGGTTGATTATCTAGGGCGTCTAAGACATCATTCCTAATCAAATTTAGATATCGTTCGGAAGTTAAGGTCCCTTCGTAAACGAAAGGTCCAATAATTTTGTTCCTCCACATACCAATCCATACATTAAATGAAGTTCTCCCTTGAATTCGTACCTGCTGGTTAGTTTCTGTTAATAAAGTAATTTCCGCTGTTAGATATCAATGAGTTGCAATAAAACATTATGAATATGTAATAAGTTTATTCTTTTTTTTACCTTTTTACCTAAAAATGTAGTTCAGGGCCGTATTATGGTTAAATAAATATGCAATATTCTGGTGATGGAATTATCTGTACGAAACGTCGGCAAATATCAAAGTGGCGATATATAGTGTTTTAAGAGTGATGAAAGGATTTAATTAAATTGAAAAAAATATCAGGTCCGTATTTAAAAAAATTAAGTTGATGATGGTCGCCAGAAGCCGAAACGTCAGATTCAATATTTAATCACACTGAATTATAGAGCAGAAAAAGTGGCCATGAAAACGTGTTTTTCATTTTGAGTTATCTTAACAAATATAGCCAGGAAACAATAGAAACCAAAATTGAAAATTCCGGTTTTTTCGAATATCTTCGGAAGTACTCGGAATTTTTTAAAACGCAAAACGGCATTTTATTGAGCATCAAATTGCGCAACTTTGCCTCCATTTAACCGATCCTGCATCTCTTACGGTTTCCGAAATCCCAATGATGAGCGTCCGTGGGTGTTTAATATATTAAATGTTATAACTATTATATCTGCCAACATCTATGAGGGAAAAGTTATGAGAAAATAGTAAAATGCAACCAAATACGCTTTTTTATTTTGAAGGACAATATTTTTTTTTTGACGAAAAATTCATTTTCTAATTCTTTTAGTCTCGGTTGCATATAAAAGCGTGTTTTTTAGTTTTTTTTTAAACTATTATTTATTTTTCATTTTAGTCTCGATATGCATGTATATATGTATGTATGTAAAAATGCTCCAGGTTTATTCACTATAAAATTCCTTCGCCATTTTGTCAAGAGTAGCTTAAAGTTCCTGAGAAAGTCGGGGATGTTGCTAAAAGTACGGCAACACAGGTGTTGTTTTTATAATATAAAGGATTTTTTTTTTATCCTAGGCGGTCCTAACCAGGATGACGGGATACTGTTTGCAGATTATTGCATTGCCAGCGGGTCCCTGACACGTGTGCAAAGTTTCAAAGAAATCGAATAGCTGGAAGTTTGCAAAAATTAGGCTCAAAGCTTTAGATATTTTATTGGTATTTAGTACATTGCTAAACAGCAGCGGAAGAAATTTTTTCTATGTAAAATATTTAAAAAATTAGCAGTGACGTTCGTACCTCATTTGTATGGACTATTTTTTAAGGAAAATTATACGCCACCGCTTTTCTAAATTAAAATTATTTTTAAATTCTAATTGAATTTTGAACAAATTTGATTATTTGATATTTTTCCAAACGATGCATAGTTTTTAAGCAAAAAATAAAAACCACCTTGATGCATGAGGAACTTGCGAAAATAATGACAAAAATGTCATACATTTAAAACATAAAACTTCCGAATATTCTTGTAAGTTTTTTTTAACAAAATGTCATGTACAAAGTGTTTGTTTTTCTTTAAAAACTATGCATCGTTCAGAAAACGGTCAAAAAATTGGGGTTGTTCCAAATTTAATGTGGATATTAAAAATAATTATTATTGTAAGAAAAAGCAGTATAATTTTTTTTTAAATATTAGTCCATACAATTATTGTACGGACTGCACGTAACTTTTGCATTAGCTTATTTTTATTGTTTAATTATTGTAGGTGCAAATTGTAAGCCTGCAAACAGAGTATTTGACCCTTGGTTACATTTTGAACATAATTTACTTTAAATTGTTATCAAATGGTACTCTGAAGGTTATTATCCTTGAAATTAAATAACATAAAACACCAATATATGGGTGCCTATTGTGATTTCAACCCGTTTTGGTACTCTACTTTGGTTAGTGTGGTTTAATAGATGACTTTGATATGCCATATAAATTAAATTTGTTTGTAGATTTAAAAACTACCTAACTTTGATATAAGTAATTACAAACTTCGAAGCAACTGTCAGTGTATTTTACATTGAAATAGTTGGTGGTAGCTTCGCAGTTCTTGCAAGTTTGTAAACGAATAATTTTCCTATTATAACAAAATAAAAATATTTACTTATGGCACCTATAAAGCCATACATACAACTGCAAGACTTGCCCAAAATATTGCACGCAAGCTAAGATCGCGCAATACATGCAAGATTCGACCATAATATTCTATGATACAGAGGGTAGCTAATATTAGGGCTTTAGCTCTGTGGTAAATAAGGGGTGATTCATTTAGAGGTACTTTTACTAGTAGCTATTTTTGGATAAATGAGAGGGTCCAAATTTAAATCTGTTACGGTATTTCTGTTCAGTACTGTTTTGCAATTAATCCTGGAAAAACTAAGCCTCCGGCACAACGTCTATAACTTGTTTAACTGTATTATGAAAATCATCATTTTTCAAGAAATGTGTTTCGTGCGCTTTGGGCAAGTGTACGTGATGATTCTGACGAATTTATTTGGCGCTCGGAAATTGGAGCTTAAGAACAGACCATGTTAGGCGCAGTTAAGGCCAACATTTGAAAGTCATAATCTTTAAAAATTAAATGGATACTAACTAACTAACTAATAGTACTTCCGTATGATATTAAATATTACTTAATATTTTTTTTGGGTTTTTATTTTTTTTTTTAAAGTACCTCCAAATAAATTACCCTTTACATATTAGCGTTATTTCCCTTACGTGGCATGATGCATCTTCCTAGTTGTATCATTTATGCGTTTTGTTGTTGCATTTCCTTTTTCCAATTATAAACCTGTCGATATTTGACTGGGATCAAATAAATACTTACTTAGATTACTATTATTAAGAAAGCAAAGTGTCACTTTTCCTCACGGGGATGGTTGATTCCAGATGCAAAGAAGGGGGCATTCCATAAAAGGAAAAGGCACTTTACTTCAGGAGGCATGTATGTCATTTTTTCTACTATTTTTTGCGACATATTTAAAAAATACATATATATAATTATTTGACTGCAGTACCAACAAAAACGTAATCCAATTTAATTTGTGGATCTCTGTATCTCGTATGATTACTTTGAAAGCGTAAAACATCCTAGGAGCTATCGTTGTCAAAGCGCTAATCGTTATTTTTATAATAGATGTAACATACTTAAGTAAACATTTTTATTGTTCCAAAAATTATTCCAAGCAATACGTAACTGTAAAGACAACGACAATATCCTTCGCCAACGATATGAAAAAGAATATGCGGTGTTTACACTAGGCGTACGGAAGGGAGGGCGGACCGCCTCGTTTTTCCGGTAAAAAGGAGCCCACAAAAAGAAAAGGGGGACATGGTATCCCCTTTTACAGACTTTAATTTTATCTACAGGGATTTTTTTTTGTTAAAAATTTTTATGTACGAAAAGTAAGAACTGTGAAGTAAGTAGCCCACTTACAATTTCTCCCAGCTTTTGTTTATTTAAAGATCCTTTTTTTTGTTTTGATTTCAATAATAATATGGGGACTCACTTACATTTCCGCCCCGGGCCCCTATACCCGTAAGTACGTCAATAGTTGTCTAAGATTGAATAGAAGAAAACCATGTCAAAAATAACCCAAGATGCTGTTGTATATTTTTCAAAGAAAACAGAAAGTTTAGAAGTATCTACGCTTTGAAGCTGGCTGGTAGAAGAAGCAAAAGTGCACTTTTCCTCCTCGGAAAAAAAAGTAGTTTTCGTTCCTTATACGGGGGAAAAGGAATATTTTCAATAAAAGTAGTAGACAAATTAATATTTTATGCTACCCTAAACAAAAACTAAAGAATTATTGAATAATCTGTACCAATATATGAAGAGGTAAGAGGAGTTTGTAACTTTGTTTGTAAGTTTGTGGGTTTGTTTCTTTGTAGCCGCTAATCTTCGGAAGTACAAAACCGATCATACAAATTCTTTCACAATTTAAAAAACTACACTATTCAGGAGTGTTATAGGCTATATTAATATGATTAAACAAAAGTTTAGATATTAACGCCCAACGAAGTTGTCACGGGTCGGCTATCTTGGATAAACTATAACTAAATTCGATATTGACGTTACTATTCTCAACGGATTGTATTGCGGTTTTTTTATTAGATAGAGTAATTCAAGGGGAAGGTTAATATGTATAATAATATAAAAAAGAGTGTTTAAAAAACTTGTTTACATTTAAAATTCGATATTGACGTTACTATTTTTAAAGTATTTTGATGCGGTTTTTTAATAGATACAGTTATTCAAGAGGAAGGTTTATACGTATAATAATATCCTAAAAAATTGTTTACATTTAAAATTCGATATTGACGTTACTATTCTCAACGGGTTTTAATGCTTTTTTTAAATAGATAAAGTGCTTTAAGAGGAAGGTTTATATGTAAAATAATTAAAAAAAAATAAACACAGAGTGTTTAAAATATTTGTTTACATTTTAAATTTGATAATACTTAACGGGTTTTGATGCGGTTTTTTTAATAGATAGACTAATTCAAGGGGAGGATTAAAATGTAAAATTAAACCCAAATAAAAACATAT
Organism: Listronotus bonariensis; assembly: GCA_014170235.1. Lineage (NCBI taxonomy): Eukaryota > Metazoa > Arthropoda > Insecta > Coleoptera > Curculionidae > Listronotus > Listronotus bonariensis. Next base: position 6,882 of record JACEGR010008863.1, read on the forward strand.
AGAGTACTTAAAAATATAGTTTATACTTAAAATTTTATATTGACATTACTCTTGCAATTGAAAAACAGTGTTTATAGGAATTGTGCACGGGTATCTATGGTTTATAAAAAAATATAGAATTGTCACACAGGGTTGGTTAAAAAGATGTTATATTTAAAAGCCCTTAAAACTATAATGCATTTTAACTATGTAGGTATACCATCCAAAGGTTTACAAAATTACCCAAATATAAAGATTTGCAACATAAATATTAGCATTTAAAAAAAATATTAAACAGGAAGTACCAATTTTCTTTATTAGGTTTCTTATTACTATTTAACGGATTTTTATGCGTTCTTTTTTAATAGATAATCTATTTTAAGAGAAAGGTCTGTATGTATACATATAATAATATTAAAAATCTTTACGGCATAGGAAGGGGCAAATGTTTTACTTTGAATTTAAAGCGCGTGAAGCCGCGGGCAAAAGCTAGTTGTATATATTTCCGGATTCTTGGTGGTGGCTCAAACTCTACCATCGGCATCATCCGGTAATGTATCACTTTTTCTACATGTTACAAAATATACTTCTATTTTGTACAAGACTAAAAAGATAGCCAAGAGTCTTAAACATTACTATTACTTTAACATACTAGCCTCGGTGCTTTTCTACTTTGGACTTTAAAATATTTTAATAATTTATTTCATGCATTATTTTTCAGGTTTCTGACTTTGCGGAATATTAACAATTAATGATGCTTTATAAAATATTTAAAGTAGGGATTAAGTTAATACTAACGCATAAAATTTTCTTTTTCTCTCTCTTCAGCCTTTTCAAAAAGAATAATATATATATATTATTTAAATAAAAAGTTGCAGTATTATTAAAAATGATTATGTATTAGGAATTTAATTTTCAGGGTATAATATATATACATTTGGATAGTTTTTCCGCAAGAAGTGCTTATTGCCATTAAAATTGTCACGTGTAGACTTTTAATCAGGTCAACTATCCACTTGTTGGCAAGCAGATAGTCAAGTTGGCGCATTGGCAAGTTTAGGGTCACTGCACACTAAAGCTTAGGTCGCCCTCAGCTCACGGTCTACTTACCGCAAGAAGAAAATATTCCTAAATGTAATTTAAATAGGACTGATAACAGAAGGCGCTTCGCTCACGCTATGCCTACTCGGGGTATTTTTTATCGCGGTGTTTTAAAATGAACCGTGAGCAAACTTTTGCGTTTTATCCGGGTTTTTAAGAATCACAAGGCACCTAAATGCTAAATTAATTTGGTTTACATGCTGCATGTACCTTAATTTAGTTACTTTAGCAACTTGCTAAATCTACTTGACACTGACCTATAAACTGGTTGTTTTAGTAGAAAACGACCACAAGTTACTATTTTTAGGGGAAAAAATTAATTAATCGGTACCTTAAAATTTACGACAGTTTTGACGTATTATGAAATATTATTATTAAAATTATAACTACCCAAACATATGCATGCCATTTTACTACTCTTATTTTATTACTCTTTCCAATAAACTTGAAAACATGTATATAGTCTCTGGGCCAGTAATGAAATGGACTTTATGATAAGAACACTTTTAAAATCTTTTGGGGACGTTACTTTTGACTACCACGAATATTCAAACCGCCATATATGGAAGCGGCGCTTGAACCCAGCCTGTCAATGTCGAATGTTTCGGGTGCGGACTAGGCGAACGCGTCACTATTTTTTGTCGAACAAGTTTACCACAATGTTTCCAATGCAATTTTTAAACATCGTGCCAAAAATCATTAGGGTTACAGTCACGTAACCCGCCTAGTCTAATACCAGAGACATGTGTTGGTGCCTTATGGTTACTAACTGTAACCTTTACCAGTTTTGGCCAAATATTTAAAAATTGCATGTAAAATATTGTGGTAAACTTGTCTGACAAAAAAGTGACGCGTTTGCCCAGTTCGACACCCGAAACATTTGACATTGACAGGCTGGATTAAAGCGCCTATTTTATATAATCCGGTCCAAAAAACCCCTTAAAAACTTTTAAAAGTATTCTTATCATAAAGTCCATTTCATTACTGGCCCAGGGACCAATACATTTTTAAAAATATAAGACCAAACTTAATTGTTTGAAATTAATAACAAAAACTAACAATTAACAAGTAGAACTCAATTAAACCAAGAAAAAAAAGAGGTACCTTATTATTTAAAAATTATCAAAAATTCCATTATTTTTGCCCATACCAATGCCATATTTTTTTGTTTAAACAAAATTTGTGACAACTCGGTCACGACGCCTATACGTTATAATCTTAAATAATTATTTTTGTTACGTAAACTAAGTCTAACAAGCATATGAGAGCTAGTTTTATTTTAAAGGCTGTCAAAAAATAGAAGAAATTTTTAACAATACTAGTTTAGTTAGTTCGCGGCCAACTAAAAACACACAAATTTATAAACTATTATGTACAAAACTTCGTTTTTACTTAAATTATATCTTGTTATACATCGGTTAAAAGCTTATAAAAAGGGTCTCTTTAAAAATTTCATAACCAACTATGGTTTCTATTTTAAAGAAATGCAAGTTTCTGTCAAAAACGAACTAATATATATTAAAAATCTGATTACACCTTTCTATTAAGAACATAATAAGGTATCTCTTTTTTCTTTTTATTTACACTATTTTTCTATTTCAAATATGTACTGAGCTATAGAGAAATAAAAACCACTTTTGGAAAAAACGGTTTTCAAAATATCTAGTAAGCAATGATTTTTTTGGACAAAACAAAGAGTGACACAAAGTAAGCTTTAAAAACTAAAATTCTTTTCCCATTTTAACTATCCCTGTAGCTTATTAATCATCATTATTTATTAAACATCAAAAAGAACTCACCCTGTAAATAACTTTTAAATAGTTACCAGAGTATCAATAGTAATTGAGCAACCAAATAACCTAATTGGTAGGTTAGGATCACAAATAGTTATGTTTTTATTTTATGTATTTATTGTGTGCATTATTAAGAAAGAGGTTAGAGATGTGAAGTCAGCTACAAATTTGATACCAAGTCAAACCCAAAATATATTGCCGAAAGTTCACCTTACATATCATAAACGGTATGATTGGTGTAAAGTAAAGCTTTAAACTTAATATAAAAAATCGATTGTCTGCAAAGTCGGTTTACTGAAGATAGTTAAACGTGACAACGTCATAAAAAAATACTGATGGAATGGTTGCATTTTTCAAAAGAAAATTAAACAATTGACACAAAATTTACTTTTCACTGAACTTTTTCAATTAGATTAGAGCTCTGCGCAGCTGTTTTACTTTCAAAGTTAGTATATTACGTTTTAAACATATTCTCAAACAAAATTAATTTTTCTAATATTTTTGCTTTTACTGATAGTTCAGTTGTACTTAACCGGATAAAAGGTTCACTGCACCAGTGGAAAACATTTGTTAGCAATAGAGTTTCTTATATACAGGAAAAATTAGCCCCAGATGTATGGGCACATGTTCCTTTAGAACTAAATCCTGCAGACTGTGGTACTAGAGGTATGTTTCCCTCCGAATTAGCAAATTTTAACCTGTGGTGGGATGGACCAGGATTCTTACTTCAACCTAAAGAAAACTGGCATTTTTCGAAAGTTAAAGTAAATAGAACTATAAATGTTTCTAGCGAACAAAGAAGATTTGTCATAACCACTTTGATTTCTTTAAATTTTCTAGATTTCCTTTTAAAAAATTTAATTTATTTTCTAAAATAAAACGAATTGTTGCTTATATTTTACGAGCAGTAACTATATTTAAAAATAATAGGTAATGCACTACTTTTTCTTATTAAATACATTCAGTCAACCTATTTCGCTACTGAAATAACTTTATTGAAAAATGATAAACCACTGTCAAAAATCTTACGAAAACTAAAACCTTTTTAGGCTGAAGATGGCTACTTAAGAGTAGGTGGCCGTTTATTTTACTCTGATTTGCCTTACAATAAAAAATATCCTTTGCTTTTGCCTTCAGATGCAAAATTTACAATATTACTTATTAATGAAATACATAATACTTACTTACATTTTGGTATACAAACCACCCAAAATATACTTTTTCAAAATTTCTGGGTTTTATCTGCTAAAACAATAATTCGAAAAATAATCCATAAAAGCCATGTTTGTTGGAAAATTAATCCTAAACCATTTCAACCACCTATGGGAGATTTACCGAAATTTAGAATTACTGAAATTCCGAAAGCTTTTACTAATTGCGGGCTAGACATGCGTGGATCTTTTTCTATAACTATAGGTAAACTTAGGGGTGCAAAAGTGCATAAAGCCTATATATGCTTATTTATTTGCTGCAGTACAAAAGCGGTTCATCTCGAGTTAGTATCTGACCTATCTACAGAAGCTTTCTTGGCCGCTCTTCGTCGATTAATTGCCAGACGAGGCCAAGTTTCTAACCTGTACTCCGATTGTGGTACAAACTTTATTAGTGGTGACAAATACTTACGCCAAATATTCAAAGAATCTGCTGAAAAAGAAGCAATAATTTGGCATTTTAACCCTCCATCCGCTCCTTCAATGGGAGGTATATGGGAGGCTAATTTCAAATCTGTTAAGTCCCATTTAATAAGAGTAGTAGGTACCCAAGTACTAACATAACTGAAGAGCTTAATACTATTATTATTCAAATTGAAGCCGTACTTAATTCGAGACCTTTGTGTCCAATTAGCTTAGACCCTTCTGATTTTACAGCTCTGACCCCAGGTCATTTTTTAACTTTAAAACCCCTTTCTGCTTTACCTGATCCCGACACGTCAGATATATCTTATTAAATCGACTTACTAGGTGGCAACTCTTACAGCGCATTCACCGTGATTTTTGGAGTCGTTGGCACAGAGAATATCTTCACACTTTGCAACAAAGAGCAAAATGGCATGACCCAATTAGTCCTGTTTTACCAGGCACCATGGTTATTATTAAAGATGACAATATTACTCCTTTAAATTGGTTGTTGGGCAGAATTGTGGAGATATTTCCTGGTCACGATAATATACCAAGAGTGGCTAATGTAAGGACAGCTAAGGGTACTTTTAAAAGGCCTTTAGTCAAACTTTGCCCCCTTCCATTTAATTAATTTTAGTTTCCTCTATGAAAACCCCGAGGTTTTCATGGGGGTGGGGATGTTTTCGTTCTCACTTGCTGTAAATATTGATTAAATTAATTATTTTATTTACGATTAAATTTTACTTATGTACTTTCAAAATTATTCTTATAAATTTTAATTTTAGTTGATATATGCATTCAGAATACGTGGTTTAATAAATTTTTCTTTTTTTAATACTTAATACAAATACAAATTTTCTCGACCCACCTTTCCCATTCCATAATTCTCCTACTTTTTTACCAACCCTCGTACCTACACTTTCCGGCCGTACGCGAAGTACCATATACGTCACAGTACGACGGCGCTTGGAAGAAATTTATAAGGGAAAGGAGAGAAGAGACGAAATTCAACTGTGTACCGAATTGCACGCGCCCGCCATCCGGGTTTCCTATTTTCCACTTTCCAAACCAAAGGTGAGTCAAACCATTTTGATTTTCCTACATTTTATATTTTACTTAATTTACGATACTACAAAGCTGCTAGGCCGTGATTGTGATGTATATAATAATATGGTGAAGAGGTTTCAAGCGATAAACTTGTATCCAGTGCAACCCTATTAAAATACAGTCCACTAAAAAGGAGGCTAACATCGCCCCCAAACAGTTGGTGTATGCATGGTTGCATACACAGCGTCTTACAACGTCATAAAAAATACTGATGGAATGGTTACATTTTTTAAAAGAAAATTAAACAATTGACTTCACACACTGAAAGAAAACAGTTAATTAAACTACCTTTCAGTTGCTTTGTTAATAACCATTCTTTTATTTTTAGGTAACATAGCTATTTTTTTAATAATGATATTAGATTGATCTTTCTAGAACTATTAAAGTTGTCTTTCTGAAATCAAGGTATTACTGTTAATAAATTTCTGCATAACACTAACTAGTTGGTTTAGTTACAATCCATTTACGTGTTAATAAAATCTTACCAGATTTACTATTATGTTGCGGTTTAATTGTGGTAATTAAGTTTATTATTTGTGTTTATTAAATGCATCAAATAAAGTTTCCATTAATAAAGGCAGAAAAAGACCTTCCTAATACTATTAGATATTCAGGTATTAGAAGTGGGCGCTTTAATAATAATAACTAAAGTCATTTAGCTAGATATGAATCGTTAAAAATCGATATACTTCGGTAGCGCTCGTCAACGGAAAGTCTTCCAGAGAGGCGCAACGTTGTTGCTGGTATTTCAGTTTTGTGCTTCGTGTGGTTTGGGTAGGGTAGGTTTTTCTTGGCGTATTATTTTTACGGACGCCATTTGACTGATTCCAAAATGGCGCGTGTAAAAATCTTAATTTATTTAAAAACCAAATATTTTATTTCGTTTTTCTATGTTTTTGGTTTGGTTTAGCGTTATGCAGTTTTATAATGGCCCGTTACTTTACAGGAATGGGGCTTTAAACAAAGTGTTATAGAAGCTTTTAAAGGTAAGCATTAAAAAAGATTTGCAACTTCTTAATTAATATTGGTAATTATTTATTCTTTTATTTTTTCGATTAAAAAAATACTCACTTGTTCTAGAGGCAGTTACTGATATAAACCCTTCAAGGGAGCAAGAAAATATCGTTTTTTTTTATTTATTTATGAATCAACAAACTTTCGGGACCGCGAAGTGAATTGTGTGCTGGGCGAACCTTTTCCTGTTCCGTGGCTGGGCGGGGTAAGTCCATGGTAAAAGACGATGTAAAGTGAATGTCCAGAAATTAAAGCAGGTTCAATAGGTTTTGCGGACACAAGTTTTTAAAATTTTAAATGTTCAGTAATAAATAAATGGCAATTATTTAACAGTTATATTTTTGCAAAACGTGAATATTTCGCTTTTTTATGTGCTATTTAGAATGCCTATTTTATAATAAAATTTCAGAAACTGCTCAAATTTTGTCAAGCAAAACGTAATAAACCCACTTTAATTTCTAGACATTCACTTTACCATGGTTTTACCCCGCCCAGCTACGGAAGAGGAAATGGTTTGCCCAGTAACCCAATTTTAATCGCAAAAATAAAAGAATAAATAATTACCATTATTAATGAGGAAGTTGCAAATCCTTTTTAATGCTTAGTTTTAAAAGCTTTTATAGCACTTTAATTAAAGCCCCATTCCGTTAAAGTACGTTTGTTGGCCATTATTAAACTGCACAACGCTAAAACAAACCACAAACATAAGAAAAACGGAATAAAATATTTGGTTTAAAAAAATAATATATATTTTTACTCGTTTATCAGTCAAATGGCCTTGGTCAAAATAATAAGCCAAAAAAACCTACCTCATCCACTTATCCCACTTATCTCGTAATACATACCTATACATACAAATTTATAGATTTTAATTCCTAATACTTCTCCATATATACTCCCTTGACCATATATATTTTATAAATTTAATTTGCTACAGGAACTAGAGCTTATTTGCTGAAGCAACTAAAGCCATATACTACAATAACTAAGGCTTATACATGGTGTCTCGAAAGGTAAGGTCAAAAATGGTAGAAGTGATAGAGTGAGCCAAAATAATGTTAGTACTTCATATATAAAAAAGTTCTATCGCGCTTTCTTAGGGAGTTTTTGACATTTAAAGTTAGAATAAAAAAATATATTTCATTTATAACTTTTAAACGGTTGCCCCAATAATAATTATATTTGGGCATTTAAATAAACTCATACCAGTGTTTTTTTCCAAAGGCAAATGATAGCGCAGCAATTCATAATTATACAGGGTAAGACGAATTTTTTTCGTTTATTATATGCATATTTTACAGAGATTAAAAATTTGACATTTTAGTTTGACCGTTTAATTCCTTTATCATTTTTGTACAAAAAAGGTATACCTTATGTAAATCGATATCTTGGACCATTCTTCATAAAATCGCATTTTAAAAGCCAGACATACCCCTATTTTGTATATAACAAAAAAATCCATTTTTGAGGAAAATATTAAAATGTGGTTTAAAAAAATTAAAAATGGTGTTTAAAGGCCTTTAAAACTTTATAACACAAATAAAGACTGTTTTTTAAAAGCTTTACCATATTTTAATAATTTTCTCAAAAAATTGATTTTTTATTACATACAAAATGGGGGTATATCTCTTTAGTTAAGTCCATTAACATTACAATATTAATCATAATGTTGATATAGTAACACTGATAATAAGATTGAATATCAGTTACAACTAAGTCCATTGAGCAGTAAAAAGTAAATGACTTAATTACCATAATGTCATGGACTAACAGCGGTAACTAGACGACTTTAATAACCACACTACCAATGCCAAATAATGGTCGCTAACATATCAGATATTTTTCGGTTATTAAGCCGACTTAGTTATAGTAACTAATTTGGGAGTAGAAAGTCAACTTTAATTATAGCATTAACTGATCTTATCTGTCCCCTATTTAACTGAGATAATTTAGTTATGATTATTAAAACTTTAATTATGGTTGCTAGAAATTTCTCTTAGTGCATTCAGTTTTCACTGCACTTCTTAAATTTAAAATCTAAAACTTGGAAACATCATTAAAATTTTTGTGACTCTAGCTTTTATTTTAATGACGAAAGAACGAATATTCGACAATATATCAATTAAGATATTTTTAATATAAAAAAATTATTACCTTTATCGCCGCAATTATCGTTGCTATAAACAATTGACACCACATTCACTTTTCACTACACTTCATACTTGACGAAAACATGTAAATGTACACTCAAGTAGGAGAGAAACAGATGATGAACGCTGCTAAACGCGGAGGCCGATTGTGCCTTTTCCACCGTCTTGCTTGCACTTCAAGCCTTAAATTGAACGCCTTAGAGTGAGGTAACGACGCCTCATGGTAAAAGCCGCATAAGACAAGTTTTTTTGTTCGTGCAGTCGGCTTCATCGAATTATAAGACGTTGTCACGTCAAAAGGCAACTAATCGAAAAAAAATTATGGTAAATTAAATATTGCGTGCCATTTTTGTAATATAACACAAATTTTGTACAAAAAGAAGAGAAAATATAGTGAAAATAAGGTTAGTTCAAATACCAACTTTGATGGTGAATATCTGGGAAGCGAAAAGTTTTCCACTGAAATTCGGAGGTGCGGACGGTTCCTAGACAATTACCAATTCCAAGTTAAACAAATAATTTCACATAAATCAGATAATTGCTCTCGCCTATACTGCCTTCCAGTGGAAAAGCACCATATATGTATATAATATTCATAATAATAACAATGTGCATATAACATACGGTGTTTTTCCGTAGGACAGCAATATGTTTGTCCACACTATTCCACTTGTCGGAAAGGATGTATTTATAACACATTTATAATTATTGCTTACTAACTTTAAAAGTGTGTTTAGGTTAAAAAAAAAATAGTTTGTTAATTTATTTAAATAATTTACCCTAATTTTTCCAAGTTATTTCTTTACTTTTGAAGGTTTCCGAAAACGTCCAAATAATCCATTGAAATTTTTTTGCCATCCTGTACTATGTAATTTTTTCGATATTTTTTCAAAATTCTAGATCATTCTTCACTCTTCCACCATACCATAAAGGGGAGACGAAAACCTTCGTTACGGTTTATTGTTAATAATGGTATAAAAACGAAGTTTCTGTTTTTTTTTAACGAGGTGTTTTGGAAAATTATATGTATTACTTTAGTAACGAAATAACCCTAAAAATAATTAGTGTAAAAATTATTTAAAGAATACCATGGATAAAAATGTTAAATTGGGTTTATAACTGCGAGGAGTCTTATTAAAGAATGAAAACTCTAGTAAAATACCACACAAAGCACTTGCATAATTGCCCTCATAATAAAAAAAAATCAAAGGAGATAAAGCTGTTGTTTAAAAAAATAATAGTTATTAAATTTAGATTGAAGCTACGCTTACAAAAATTTAAAAACTTCATTTTTATAATCATCAGAATAACACTCTTTTCACCCGGAGCTAAGCTGACATACCTATAATTATAGTTAAAAACTTTATTTTTTTAATGAACAGGATAAACGTCTTTCAGTCAAAGCAGTTCTTAAATAAAATGTCGTATTATGCTTATAAAATAGTTAATTGGGTTTAAATATTAAAATGTAATGTTTTTGCGTAAAATAGTTTTTTAAATTCAATATAAGCTATATCTTTTTACGATACATAGCTTCAAAAAAAAGCAAAGTTAAAGTACAGTCCGCTCAATGTTCTCTCTCGTTCTTTTTAATAAAAGTGGAATCTCAATATATTTTGTGTTTCATTGTATCTTAACGTATGGTATAATAGAGGATATTATATACTTTAGACTGGGCGAAGAAAAACGAATAGTTTTTTGTAAAACGGTACTGCGAAAATATCACTTAAGATGATTATTTCCTTCCTATTAATTTTGACCAATCCCTATCCAGAATATGTATGTTAAATATAAATTTTAAGTAAAAAAACTTAACAACTGTCAATTTAGCTTTCAGCAGTTTTTCCGGAAAAAATGAAAAATTTACTGCAAGTCATATTTTTCTTAATAATTATTGTTCTTATTGTTTTAATAAAAATAATGTTGTAATAAAATAAAATAATGTTTATTTAACCCAAAAAATAATCTTACCAAATATCCCTCGTGCTTATTTCTAAGTAATCTGTTTTAAAAAATAGCATTTGCGAAAGTGGAAAGACCACAATCTTGAAAACATCGCAAAATTGGTATTCATGAATTTAGAAGGTCAGGTTTTACCCTTGTGCTAATTTTGACGAATGATGGTTGAATTGTTTTTTAGGTAATTAACCATACCTAGCCGTTTTTGTATTAATTTTGAAAAAAGAATGATATCATATCTTTTGACAGGAGTAAAAAAACGATAATATTAGGTCATTATAAACTTAATTTAAGCAATTAATTTAAATAATAAAAAATAAGGTATTCCATTTAAAATTTTAAAATTCCACAACCTACAAAAAACATTATAAAATTGGCAACCTTGCAAATAAAATTTTTAAGGGTTTCATGTTTAGTTATTCCTTGACACAAAATGTGGTTCATTAATACAGGATGGGCCAAATTAAACTTGCACACTTTCTAACTAATATTAAGTTTTAAACTGTTGCGCCTATCTTTTGTATTTTTAAAGGGCCAATAGGTAGATATTATGTTTTCTCTGGGTTTGCCAACTTTGGTCCAACAGATTTATATAGGACTGGAGTTACGGGACTTTTTTCAATATACTGTATTTAACCCCGTTGCAAAAGAAATCTGAGTTAGCTAAAATAAGGCAAATACGTTTTTCTTGAAGACAAACTATAGAAAATGATTTAGTTAAAGCGAATCTGTCAACAATTTGAGGATTTGAAAATTATTATTATTTTTGATAAATAATGCTCCCCATAAAGCATGCATTTCTCTCAATTTAAAAAAAACTTTTTTTTAGTGTCCTTTAAAAATAAAAAATGTGAGATTACCATGGTTGCTAAGTTGGATGCGGACCAAACTTAACAGTGAATTAATTAAATAATTAAAGTATTAGCCTAGCTGCAGATAATTTTTTTTGCAACGGAGTTTAATCAATCTGGAAAAAGTCCCGTTAGTTCAGTCCTGTTTAAATCTATTTGACAAAAATTAGCACACTTAGAGAAAACATATCTATCTATCTATCAGACCCTTAAAAATAAAAAAGATGGGCCCAACAGATAAAAAGTTATTATTAGTTAAAAAGTGTGCTAGTTTAATTTGGCATACACAGTATCTGACGGTTGCTAAGATAATCGACCGTTCCGGTTTTTCTACTACCCCTGTATGACTATTTTACTAGAATGTTTTACACTGGCAAAATGTCATAGCAACCTCCTACTTTCTACTGGCAAAACTTCTACCTGCTCTTACCTTGATAAAACCAGTATGATGGTATTCCAGCGGCAAAACTTAGATTAGGTCGTAGATGGGAGGTTGGTTTAGGTTAAAGTAAAAGAGATAAAAAACTATTGTGAGTTTGACAAGTGTCGCCTATTTTTACAAATAAAGTATGAATCTTTTAAATTAAAATGCGAAATTTGGAAGGCAGTGCAAGTCAGAGATTAAAAAAGCAGTATGTAAAAATATTCCGCCTAATACTTAAAAGTCAAAAAATCTACCTGGAAGCTGTTTTCTCAGTTTTTAAAGAGGTAAATTATAAGCTCAAGAAATCTACTTCCGTAATAGAGTTCCACGTCTCAATCGCTGCAGGTTACCTAAACTCAAAACCAGGTTTAAAAAAAAAATAATATTTACCACACTGTTGTTCAAAAACTAAGACGTTTAGGACATATGTTTATATAAAGTTCTTATTCTATTTGCTGTTGTAGAATTGCCCCGTTAAGCTTGTCGGTTGAATTACTGGACACCCTGTATGTATGTAGGTAATTTAATTGAAATTGATGAAAACTTTGATGTCTATTGGTGCCTAAACGGTGAGGTTGATCGACTTTATTAAAGAGTACCTTATTTTCTAAGTTTTTGATTGTCTATAAAATTGGACCTCCTGATTTGCGATATCTGTCAAAATAAAAAAGTTATGATGTAAATAATTTTTAAGTTTTAGGTAAAGTGCCCTCTGGCGCTATTTAAAAAAGTACTTTTGTCTTAAAATTTTAGTATCTGCAAAGCTCGATTTGTGTGCCAAATATCAACTGGATTGGTTAAAAGATAAATGCAATATGGCAAGAAAACCAAAATAAAAATTGTACTTTGACGTAACTTGAAAACGAATGACATTTTGAAAAAAATTATATGAAGTTTTACCCTTATTTTGTCAAGTAGAATCACCCCTTAAGTTTCGTGATCGATTTTTGAATCACCCTGTATACGACAAAACTTAGGTTAAAATAAAGAAGCTAAAAAATTATTGGTTATTTATATGTAAATTAAAGGTTGAATACTTACTTGGCATTCTCGTGAAAAAGTTTTGTCAAATATCATTCGAGAAAAAAATTTTAGGCTAAATATATTTCTTTCGTTTTACTTAGGTTTGTGCTTTTTGGTAATTTCGTTTATTTAATCAATCCCACTTGACTGACGTCTCGTGTTATTGTTATAAATGTAATTTACGAAATATCCATGCAAGATACTTATATATCATAAACATTTTTTGCCAGCACAATTTTCTCTCCTATGCTACTATACAGGGTGTCCGAAAAGGTAAGGTCAAATGATAAAAGTGAGTAGTAGTTGTACAAAAATTATTAAGAAATTAAATAGTCAAGGCAAAATTTTAAATTGGTCACCAGTGTTAAAAATGCATACAATAAATGAAAAAAATCTTTACACTTCTAATTCACTCTATTAATCCTTTTATTTTTGACCTTATTTTTCTGGACACTCTAAATACGATAAAAAAACGTATTATGAAAGTTAGAACCTTTAATATTAATAATATTAGGTTTACCATCGCGACTAACAGTTTCTGGCAACAATCATTTTTTAATGCATAACTCGCAAATCGTTAGCCTAAACAATTTTACTAATACGCATTCCTTAAGTAAAGTAAATTCCCTATAAAAAGCCTCCCTCGTAAATTGACGTCAATAAGCCGTTTTCATGTAATCGGGCTTTGAACATTAAACTATTTTTTCCTACGACCACTTGTGAAAATAGCAAATAGCATACTGGTTTCATGCATAGAAAATGCATTATATCACACTAGTGTTGCAAAGTACTTTACAATACTCGTGTGATATATATTATGATGTCATTCTAAAAACTGCTATTGGTTTTGCAAGTGACATATTTATTGTAGTGACAGTAAAAAGACTTTTTCTTACCTTAAACAGTAGAAAAGAGAAATAAGCGAAAATCATCTTATTAACGATAAGTTACTACACAGTATAAGCTTTCTTCTAATATTAAAAAGAGTAATTATAAAATTTCCGAAAAATAAAAACATAAACAAAAATAGACACAACCACAAAAACAACTTTCACTGACTGCTCGCTCAGTGGCACAGTGTTGTCAGGTAAGTAGATCAAATTAAATATCTCCCTCCCACCTTTAAGCACGCACTTTATAGAGGCAGCCTTGCCGCTTGACCGTTCGACCTAAAGCACCAGAAAAAAACTCCTATAGATCTAATTCCTTTCTCTCTGTCTTCGTGTACTCAAACAAGTAGTTAAATCTTTTTTAATACCTTAATTAAACCTGAGGCTAATACACACTTTAAGCCGGCTGTCCATGAGAGCGGTTTTCCGCTCGCGGATGATAATTCAGCGTTGTGATTGGTTAGTGCAAATTTAAAATGCTTTTCCCGCCAATCACAACGCGACCGGAAAACCGCTCTTATGGACAGTAAGCTTTATGAATCCACTTTCTTTTATCCAATCATAAATAGAATTAGACCCTTTCGACGTTGCCAAATGCTTTTCATATTTTGCATGGTATAACTGACGTTTAGTGGTCATTTTTTTCTTACTTTTAGGACTTTAGGTTATGCATTTACAATTGAGACAAAATGTAATTTTTACTTAATTTTACATGTGATGTTCAGCTTCATTAACTCGTTTTACCTATTTTACTCCATCCAGCACCCCTTTTCACTCCCCGGTCCCGTAAGTTTATGTACTGATATTTTTTAAAAAACGGAATATTTTGGATATGCGCCACTTACGTTTTATTTAGAAGAGTGTCTAAAATATGTCAGTATCAATAAATTTTTAAAAACCCTTAAAATAGCAGAAAACCGTATTAAACTATTACCGTTATTACCTAACCAAACCATACAATTTTTATTAAGTGAGGGCCTTTTTAAATTCCAAAATGATAAAAGTTATATAATACTTCTAGGTTGAAGATTTTCGATGTAAAACTATTGTCAAAACAGTATAATATAGCAGTGAGAAAAAGTACATATCACACTAGTGCTACAAAGTAAAAATCACCCTAGTGTTGCAAAGTTCTCAATGGATTTTTATTTTTTATGTAAAGACAAACTTTAATTTTTTTTTGGTAATAATTTGTGGTCGTAGAAAAATAGTGTACAGTACTCGTGTGAAAATGACTTTCTTACACTGAAATTAGTCATTTTCCACACTTGTAATGTAATATACTATTTCCATTTTGTTTTTTATTCCTAAATTTTTGTTTCTAAAGCAAATTTTAATGCGCTACAACAGGTTTTTTACCATTTTTTAAATAAATTCACTACTTCAATAGTTATCTGAGGTTGAGGTTACTTTTGGAATTATCTTCAACGTCGAATAACTTTTGAAGGAGTAAATTAATTAAAAAATGTTGGTTCATTTTTGTAGCCCTTTAAATTTCCTTCACAATTATTTATTGGATTATTTAAAATATTGCTATTTGTAGTAGCATCACAAATCCAAACTCAAAAACAAAATTGAAAAAATAATTTAATGTTTAAAGCCCGATTGAAACGGCTTATGTAAAGACAATTTACAAGGAGAGTGTTTTTATAGGGAACCTAATTTTCTGCAAAAATATGTGTTAGTAATTTTTTTTAGATTAACGATTTGCGAGTTATGCATAAAAATTGTTAGTAGCGATGATACATATTTTAAGATTGATATTAAGGGCTCTAAAATATTCGTTATTCTTGGCCCAGTCTAATATACATATTGTATTATGTAAAATAAACCATAGTGCAATATGCAGGAAAAATATCAAATATGGAATATGTTCCTTATATGAAATACTCTAAAATTAAACAAACTTAAAGTTGCAACACAGCACTGATATACCCAGCACGTTGTCACAACCTAATAAAACTTCACAATTGTGTTTTTATGTTTTATTTGTTTTCTGGGAGATGAAATTTAAACAAAATATTATTTGGCTTTTCTCCAGAATAAAATTTAAAAGTTTATTTAACATTTTAAGAAAATTAAAACTTCTATACATTATGAAGAAACAATTCTGCTCTTACATAATATAATAAAAGTTATTATTGCTTTAAAAGAAAAAAAAAATGTCTGGTGTCTTGTTAAGATTTTATTTTATTGCATTAAAATGAACCTTTGTTTATAGATTGAAAGCTTTGTATTGTAAGTAACTTAATATTGAATATTTCATAATTTTTTTTCTTTTAAAGCAATAATACCTTTTATTATATTATGTAAGAGCAGAATTGTTTCTTCATAATGTATAAAAGTTTTAATTTTCTTAAAATGTTAAATAAACTTTTAAATTTTATTCTAGAGAAAAGCCAAATAATATTTTGTTTAAATTCACAATTGTGCATGTATAAACCGTTTACGATATTTATTGTTATTTTGAAGTTTGCAGGGCCGTAATATCCATTAGGCTAACTAGGCTACAGCCTAGGGCGCCATGAAAAAATAGGCGCCAGACAGAGGACTAATAGGCACTAGGCAGAGGTTGAGTGGGGATTTTTGGTGACAAATTTCTTAGTGATTGGAATAAAAAATAGGCGTGAAAAGGAGGGCAGGACTTTTTTTTGGTCATCAAATTTTATTGCGAGTAGTGAAGTAAGGCGTCTGACACTGAAAATAGGCGCTCCGGAAATTTTAGCTTAGGACGCATCAAACCGTTAATACGGAAAGTTCGATTTGTTTTTTGCTGAATATAAAAATATCCTGGGTTATAAACTGTAATATTTAAAACACATTATTGAAATTAAGATGGAAATATCCTCTTATGTCTTTTATGTTTGTTTAAGTTAAACTTACATTTCTAGTATTGTTATCTAAAAATTAAGATGTTGTAAATACGGTAGTTCAGTCAACGAAAAGAAAGATGGCCGGGCACCTTATATGGAATAGAACTATGTTTCTAAATTGGACTATTTCATATACCTTATATACTTAAGAATTTTAGGGTAAACAGTTATAAATTTTCTTTTACTATAAATATTTACTTCTCCTAGGCATTTCACTTTTTTAATAACCTTTTCTTTGTTTTTTTAATATTTGAAATATGGAACCCCTTTATTTTTGCTAAGTATTTTTTTTGTTAAAACGAAAAATGTAAAATTAGTATATAAATATATTTTTTTAGAGGAAAGCCAAATAATATTTTGTTTAAATTAATATTTCCAGAAAATACAAATTTATACATTTTGTATGGCTAAACAAATTTCATTAACTATTTTTATTTTCTTAACTGATTATGATATCTATATTTTACCCGTTAATTAATTTTACAGAAATAATGTCAAAGTTAGATTATCAGTTATTTTTAGTGAAAAGTTTTTCAGAATCTTATTTAAACGTTTTCCACATTTTTTAAACGCGTTTAAGGTGTCAGTTCACCTTCGGCAGCCTAGTTAAGACAATACAAAATAATTTGGACTGAAGCCATTTAACCTATGTTTAGGGGTTGCAACCTTTTAGAAGTAAGCTTTTAAAATTTTAATTTTTTAGATAACCCAAATAAAAATAATTTATTTATTTTATATTAAATATATTATTATTAGTTTATTTCTTTTAAAATATTCTTTAATTTTTATTATATATTGCAAGAGCATTTATTAAATATTTTTATTTCGTAGAAAGCACTAGTTTAAACACCCTGTATCAAGGAAATGAAGAATTTTCTGACCCATGTATAGGTTTATATTTTGTGTTTTGGATTTAAATTTGACCGAAAATTTTCTTTTAAACAGTTTGTAACTGGCCTTGAAAACTTTTAGATGGAACTTTACTTAGAAAAACCGCGGGAATGGACTTACCCTTATTCAATGTATTAAAACTTATTAGCGTCTATTTATGGTAACTCAAAGGAAATTTGGAACGGTTGCCGATTTTTCACGATCGGTTTGAGCAAAGTCGTTTATTTGGCAACTCATTTTGCCACTTTTACAGACCTTTATTCTGCCGCCCAACGATAATAATATTTTACTTAAATTTATATTTCCAATAAACAAATAAAACTTTAAAAACATCTTTTTAATTGTCTAACGTTACGGTAAATGTGAATAGGCTTATAATAAACACATTTGGTGTTTTTCCGTTGGACGGCAGACGACAGCACCTTATATAAATTAAACCAGATTTTTTTATGTTTTAATTATATGCAATTACGCTTAGAATTACCCCTATGATAAAATGGCCGACGCTCAAATGACTCAACGTCCAAAAGGCAATCCCGAGCCGACCACGCCAAAACGGCGACGCCCTTACGTCCCATTCCGTGTATACAAGGCTTTAAAATATGTTTTTTTGTTTCAGGTATGCTACGCAATTTGTCACATGATGGGAATGTCTTCAGCATGTTCCAATCCTATACTTTACGGCTGTCTTAATGAAAACTTCTGGAAAGAGTTCAAAGATATATTGTGCATTGAAAAGAGAACAGATGACATTGCCGGAACGTCCCAGAAGATGTCGCTTCGAAAAAGTCTCATAAGGAACGGTCCAAACCTGACTTAGTAACCGGAGCTACAGAATATCAGCAGTGTAATACAGTAAGCACGGACATGACAGTTTTGACAAAATGTTAGCGGTTAAAGAATATCGCAGCACGCAAGAATAATGCTGTGAATAATGATAATATTTTAAATTCGATTGTGTAATGGTTAAAATAAATGTGTAAATAGTGAAATACCAAAAATAAGTGATAATTTTTAAGAAATATAAAAAATACTTTACCAAAATAAATAAAGTGGGATTAAAAACGTATACCAAGCAAGACTCATTTTAGTTAGTTTATGATTTTAAAAGGGTTTCAAAGGATAATTGATATTTTGCTAATTGAAAAATAGGTTTTTAGCCTTTTCTGTCTAGGATATTTTCATTATATTTATCAAACAGTTTCTGTAAACTAGTAGAATTTGTTGTTGGTGTTATATAATGAAAAGAATTATAAAGGTAGGAATCCACAATAAAAGTTTTTCATAAATTTTTATATTGTGAGTCAAAAATTTTAAGTTTTTAATTATAAAACCAGTGACGTTTTAACAGGGAAATTTTTGACTTATGCCACAAAATTTTCTTTTAGAAACATTAATCGTGGATTTCTACATTTTAAAATATTATTTTTTCTTACAGTAAAATAAACAATGATACATGTTTTCTCGGTATGTCATTGTAAATTAAATAATAAATATTTCATCCAGCCTAATAAGATATCTTATTTAATTAAAAAAGATACAAGTTTATTTAGAATAAATGTCCATCTTTAGTAAATGTATTAGTAGTTAAAGTACAACGTCGTTTAAATTGGCCAACTAGTAACATTTTTACCGTTCTTTAAGTCTAAAAGGCTAAAAAAACAATTAAAAACCCTGTCTTTTAGCTCCAAAATAAAGTATTCTTTTTTAATAAACACCCTTTATATTTAATTACCATTTAATAGATCTATTTAAGAGCATCAAAAACAGTCTACATATATGAAATATGGAATTTTTAATAGTTTTATATATATGGCATCATGAATTTAATAATGAACTACCATTTTTCTTAAACAACCTGTATCTTGCATACCTTTAAAGAAATATTTTAAAGATCTTAACTTAAATATCACATTTTATAGGTCTTAAAAGTTTAAAAATTTGATTATCCAAATTTAAAAAATAGTATATATATGTCGCAGGCAAATGGTTTTTGTCTAGGCAAATGCCTTCTGCCTGGGCAAATGGTATATTTTCATTTTCAAATGCTATTTGCCTGGTCAAATAGTATTTAATTCTATTTGCCTAAGCAATTTTTAGGCAAATAAAAATTATAATAATAATATATATAGAAAAATTATAATAATTAAATATTTGCATAACCAGACGGTCATGCATAACGGTCACATTGGGGTCATGGTTAGTCCTAGTTAGTTTAATCTTTGTGTTTTAATTTTCTAATAAAGCAAATAACCATAAAAAGATTTAACTAACCAAAACTAACCATGACCACCCCAATGAGACAGTTTTGCATGTACGTTTATAGCGTTTTGAAACAATTAAACTTCAAGTGCTTTTGCTTTTTACTGTAATCTGCAAAATACACTGTACGCCTAATATGTTATCAAATATATAATTTGCCTAACAAGGACCACGGCAATTGCATTTACCTAGGCAAATTGGCTTTTAAATAAAATTTATTTTCATAAAGTTATTTGCTCAGGCAAAAGGCATTTGCTTAGGCAGAGGCCATTTACCTCAAATAACCATTCCTGCGACATAAATAAACTTCATTATATCTAAGATACTAAGAAAAGTGCTTATACCTACGATTTTTATAAACAATTTAATTAGTTACATTTTTAAAATTATAAAGAGTAGATGTGATAAATTTATTTTTTAAGTCCCTTAAAATATCTTTATAATAAATGCGTTTTATTGCTGCCATTCCGGAATTGGAATGGTACAAAAATAGCGTTTTCTTGCAAATTCCACCGGTTTTTGCAGCCACCAGTCCTACCGATTATTTTGACCGTTGAGCTGGTGGAGGAAACAATCGGCTATCCCAAAGCTCCCTGGACTACTAATTTGTGATCAACTCGTATGGTCATGTAAGGACGTTTAGCATACTCAAGCAACATGGATTTGTAAAGGATCGCTCAACTATAACTAACTTGCTTCTTTATCAGAACGCCATTTTGGGAGCCAAATCGAGGGGGCATCAAATGGATGCTATCTATACGGATTTCTCAAGGCGTTCGATAGGGTGAACCATCAGCTTCTTATTGCAAAGCTAAGAGCAACTGGTTTTGATGAGATGTCTAGTAGTTCATAGCATATACAGTTGGCCGTACCCAGAAAGTTAAGATTAATTTATCGAAATCAATCACAGTTACATCTGGGGTCCCCGGCCAAGGAGGTCACTGTGGCACCCACTCACCTTTAATTTGTTTGTCAATGACATAGGTCAATACCTTGAGTCATGTCACTTCCTTTTTTGTTTGCTGACGATACGAAGTCTCTTACAGAGTCATAAAATTCCTCGAGTATGACGGGGTCCTACACGCAGAATGGCCTTTGATAGCTTCGCACGAGTGGGCTGAGTTTAAACTGTCTCTCACTGAACTCCAGTAAAATGTAACTCTACTAGTTTTTCAGAAATCGAACAAGAATCAATACTCAATATCATATGGGGAGCAAGACCTATCACGTTTATCTAGCGTCAAGGATCTTGGGGTCATTCTGGATCGACCAGATTACATTTCGTGATCATTATTCTTTGGCCGTTTCCAAAGCATTGGGGATGCTGGGTTTGTTTTTCAGACTGGCCCGGGACTTGTCTCTGTCTTCCTTGAAAACTCTCTATTGCTCGCACTCTTGTGAGATCTCAACTGGAGTACGCTTCTATAGTATGGAACTTCGGCCGGCTATTACAATGTGCAATAAGTAGATAACATCGAAAGAGTACAAGAATAAATTTTTAAGATATTGTCGATTTCGGTCATGCAAATGATCAAGCATTAGAAGTGTCTTTAAACTCCTTAACGGAAAGTAAGTAATAGTCATTGATCTCTCTTTTTTATACATACAAACGGCTGAGTGGAGCTGCTGATTGTCCTGAATTTATTGGAGCAGATCTGGCATGAAAATCTTTTCCTGAACGATTGTTGAGAAAAAGCGGCATATTTTAAAATTTTAAATTTCATTCCCACAAATTATAAAGTAGTTTGGCCCTATAACCAGATCAAGTTGGGGGACCACTTTAAATGAACATCCATCTCTTGGACCCTTGTGGGAGCTCACTAAATAGGTTTTTAGGAGCAATATATTTGCCCAGTTTTAATGTAAAATTGTTATTATTTTAATTCATTTAAATGTATTTTGTGCTGAAATGCGAGACTTTCAATTTTTAAGTTTTGGTTTTCTTGTCATGTAATAACTGTTATATTTCTTTTACATATTTTTATATTGTATTTGTAATACTTTAATGGGTTCCGTATACCTAATAAATAAATAAATAAATAAATATATATATATATATATATATATATATATATATATATATATATATATATATATATATATATATATATATATATATATATATATATATATATAATATATATATATATATATATATATATATATATATATATATATAATATATATATATATATATATATATATATATATATATATATATAGTATACGGGAAACCCCATTAAAGTATTACAAATACAATATAAAATATATAAAGAAATATAACAATTATTAAGACAAAGATAACCAAAAATTAAAAATTGAAAGTTCAAAATTTCAGTACAAAATACATTTAAATGAATTAAAATAATAACAATTTTACATTAAAACTGGGCAAATATATTACTCCTAAACCTATTTAGTGAGCTCCCAAAAGGGTCAAGAGATGGATGTTCATTTAAGTAATTTAACGATCTGGTTATAGGGCCAAACTTCGCATAATTTGTGGAATGAAATTTAATTTTAAAAATCTCGCTTTTTCTCAACAATCGTTCAGGAATTTTTATGCAGATCTGCTCCAATAATTCAGGACAATCAATAGCTCCACTCAATAATTTATGTATAAAGAGAGATCATTGACTATTCTTCTTTCCGTTAAGGTGTTTAAAGACACTTCAATATGATCATTTGCAAATCGAAATCGACAATATCTTAAAAATTTATTCTGTACTCTTTCAATGTTATCTATATGCACATTGTAATATGGGGACCATACTATAGAGGCGTACTCCAGTTGAGATCTCACAAGTGAGCAATAGAGAGTTTTCAAGGAAGACAAAGACAAGTCCCGGGCCAGTCTGAAAACAAAACCCAGCATCCCCAATGCTTTGGAAACGGCCAAAGAATAATGATCACGAAATGTAATCTTGTCATCCAGAATGACCCCAAGATCCTTGACGCTAGATAAACGTGATAGGTCTTGCCCCCTATATGATATTGAGTATTGATTCTTGTTCGATTTCTGAAAAAACTAATAGAGTTACATTTACTGGAGTTCAGTGAGAGACAGTTTAACTCAGCCCACTGTACGAAGCTATCAAGGCCATTCTGCAGTAGGACCCCGTCATACTCAGATTTTATGACTCTGTAAAGCTTCATATCGTCAGCAAACAAAAGGAAGTGACATGACTCAAGGTATTGACCTATGTCATTGACAAACAAATTAAAAAGGAGTGGTGCACAGTGTCCTCCTTGTGGGACCCCAGATGTAACTGTGATTGATTTCGATACAAATTCTCCAATCTTAACCTTCTGGGTACGGCCAACCAGCATGCTATGGATCCATTTCAGGGATATCTCATCAAAACCAGTTGCTCTTAGCTTTGCAATAAGAAGCTGATGGTTCACCCTATCGAACGCCTTGGAGAAATCCGTATAGATAGCATCCATTTGATGCCCCCCTCGAAGGCTCCCAAAATGGCGTTCTGATAAAGAAGCAAGTTAGTTATAGTTGAGCGATCCTTTACAAATCCATGTTGCTTTCTGAGTATAATGCCCTTACATGACCATACGAGTTGATCACAAATTAGTGAGTCCAGGAGCTTTGGGATAGCCGATTGTTTCGCAATTCCCCTATAATTACAAACATCATCCCTATCCCCCGACTTATAAATTGGAATAACGTAGCTCTCTTTCCAGACATTTGGAAGCTCACCCTCTGCCAGAGACTTGTTAAAAATATCACATAAAGGAGAACACAAACTATATACAAGATTTATTAGTGCATATTCTGGAATTCCATCCGGACCGCTATTCGTATTTTTAGACAAAGCTACAATCTTGTTAAAAAGCTCGGAAATTTTTATATTTTTAGAGAAACATCACATTTATTATCTATCACATAATCAGGTACTTGTACATTATTATTAGAGCTGTAAACAGTTTGAAAAAGTCAGCGAACAGATCTGCAATAGACTGTCCATCATCCACCATTTTGTCATCAAAATACATGCAGTCCGGAAGAACAAAAGATTTTCTCTGCTCATTTACAAACTTCCAAAAAGACCGTGGGTTCTCAGAAATACCATCCTCCATCTCTTTTAGGTACAATAAATAATCACGTTGTACTAACTCTTTACATTGGGTACGTAGAATAGAGAACTGAAGATAATGTTCCTGAGAACGTGACTGCATATAATTCTTATGGGCCAACTTCTTACGTATTATAAGATTTCTCACCTCAGCACTGAAATATTTAGGAAAGTTAGAGCTCTTGTATCGCTTTACTGGTACATACATTGATATCCCCTGATATAAAATGTCATAAAACAATGATGTGGATTCAATAACATTAAGTGGAGCTAGCATTGAACTCCAATCAAATGAGCCCAAAAAACAATTAAAACCCAAAAAATCAGCATTTTTAAAATCGTAAAAGAACTCTTCCTTGCCCAGCCTTTTAAAATCTTCAGTCTGGCCTACCTCGCAAAAGTATGCATTGTGATGCTGGCTATTAGAAAACATTAAGTCACTGGCAGGTACCACAGCTAAATCTTTAATATGACTAAACATTAGATCTAGAAATACATTTCGGGAATTAGGAACAGAAACATGTTGAAACATATCTAAAAATAAAAAACATTGAGCTACGATCTCAGCATCATAACCAGGTTGACAATTTACAACAAGACCATTATCTGTGTTTTCCCAGTTTGCCAATGGTAGGTTGTAGTCCCCAAATAAAATCATTTTCGCAGATGAATAATTGTGGCAGATATACTCGACTGTATCACAATGAGACTGATACAAAGTAGCATCAGAATTTGGGGAATATACAGACCACCAAAAACAATTCTGGAAAAACCATACTTTACAAAAACAAAAAGTTGCTCTATGTTGCTTTGATCAATTTTAATTAAGCGGGAATGTATAGTATTCCTAATTAACATAATTACCCCACCACCTCTTTTCTTTGTACTAGTCAGCTCACTTCTATCACATCGATATAACCTATAGCCCTTAATTAATATTTCAGAATCACTTATTTTAGTTGTTAACCAGCTTTCCACTAATATTATCACATCATAATCACTACATAACACAGCCTTTTTGAGATCAGCCAGTTTTGAACTGATACCTCCTACATTTTGGTAATAAATCTTTAATGGGGTTGCGCTACGTTTTTTGGTGTCTTTTGACTATAACTGGAATACCCTTCTTGTACGTTATTACCGAATCTTCTCCATTTTCCTTTCTTGCATCTAATTCCAAGTATAATTTTTTCAGTTCCTCCCTCTGGGATACAGTTAGATCGGCACTAATTCTGATGTTTGAATCTAACAACTTCCGTTTTTGGCGCAGGCAGTTCAATGCTATTTCTGAGTCTGCAAATGCTACTCGTAGTGGTCTAGTTTTATTTCCCTTTCGGCCAATTCTCGATACTTTAAAAGAATGCT